>JAPYZP010000225.1:0-30394 GCA_030522985.1 Torymus sinensis | reverse complement strand
GCGGAACAAGTAAGAACAAGTGAGAATAAGTGTCGCGACTTGGTTTTTCCTTAGTGCTGATGATAACTTGTTGCTAAATGAAGGTTTTTTTATCGAAATACCTAGATATTGTGAAACTCTTAGCGTACTTAATAAGAATAATATAATGATAAAAAAAAACTTGCTTCTACGTCATCTTTTACAACCTCAAGGTCCACGCTCCGAACATTAATTTTCGAAATACATAACAGGGTTTCACTTTCAAGGCAGTTCTATTTATTTATTTCGAACTAAGACATTATATTCTGCAAGCGTAGCATAGATTCATTTACCCCAATAAATTATTTTGTATCTTCAATTGTTTAAACAGAACTTTTCTTTGTTTGAAGTAAATCCATCGAAAACAGCAATAAACTATGATAATTATGATTAACATTAACAAAACTTTAACATATTCATATGATTATTACAGTCAATATTTTAATTATTTATAAAGTTTATTACTTTAATAAATATTTAACTACTTTAAATCCAATCTAAAGCAACTTAAATTATTACAGGTATAAGCAATGAAAATTATTGAGAAACATTGTACCGGTTTTAGAGATGGAAAAAAATCATTTCCACGCGCGGAGTGAAAAATGCCGAAAATTATCTCAGAGTATAGCGCGGTTTCATGCGAGGAATTCCGAAGTGGAAAACATTGCGAAACAAATCGGTTGCCGGTTTAATTAAAAACTGCGGTGGCCGCGTATATATTTAATCACAGTAAAAAAAAGTGTGTCACCGTGGGAAATGTGCACAGGGTGGTAAAAATGCCGAATCTCGATCGCACAATCCATTCACAATTATAGATGTAATGTGAACTTACAAAAGAGAGCAGCGATTCCCGCTGCAGGACCTGCCACCGGGCCACCTTCTCTTTTTCTTCTCCTGACACTGGTCAACGTCGCTCTCTCTCTCTCTCCCTCGAAATCCTGCGGGAACGTGTCAATTGGCGGCCGATCACGAGATTGAAAACCTCAAGCGGCGATGCTTACCGAAAGGCAGAGAAAATGAAAGGCGAGCTCGTGCGTGCGAGAGAGAGAGTCGAAAAATCGGAGCTCGCAACTATCACCGAAAGCACTCTTCGGCGGCGGCTGCTTTCGGCCGAGCGCTCGCACGAAACATCGAGGGTCTTGTCGCTCGGACGCGATCGGTTCAACTGAGGTCTCGGCGCTCGCGTGTGACGCGAAAAACTGGCGAACGGCTGCTCCACGCTACTGTACTACTGCCGCCATACGCGCGCTCGCGCTTGTCTTATGGTCCCAGGGCCGATCCCAAAAGCTGCGCGCGCGCCCAATCGCCTTGCCGCCAGTTGAGAGCGAAGGAGACGAGCCGCGACGCTTGTCCGCTTCTTTTTTCCCGCTCACCCCACGCTGAGTGCTTTTCCCGCGGGAGGGGGAATCTGCGCTTCTGCGCTCCTCTTTTTCGGCATTGTTTATGCGACTGGCCGCGCGTAAGCTGATGATTTACGCGCATCTGCGCGCTGTTATGCGACGAGGGCCTCGTGCTCCTTCGTATATGGAGATTGTTTATTTTGGTGGCCTGAGATCGTGATGCGCCAAAGTATGATGATTACCTGCGCCGTCCAGCAGGTATGTGCAGTCTTGTAAGATCACATACGCCTCGTATCGATACGTTTATCGACCAGATATATTTCAGTATGAATGCTTATGAACATTTTTCGAAACATCAAACAAACGAAATAAAGTTTTAAAATGTCGTCAGACTTTAAATTAATTGGTAATGTGAATTTATATCAGCGCTCAATATGATATTTTTCAGAATAATGGAAATGCTAATTACTCGAGAAAAATACTTTTCCAGAGCAAACGAAACTTATATATTCGTATTTTACGCCCAATGGGCTCAATAATTATCATTTAATTTTTTGCGAGTACGTAGAATCCGTACTAAAGTATATCTACAAAAACTCAATTTAATTAGCTATAATTAAAAAACTTTGCCTGTATACAGATACGTAGATAATTTTTCTTTTGCAAAATACTTTAGTAGAAAAATATAATAACACGAATTACGTCCATCATCTAGATACATCCATGAGTTAAATTTATATTTAATTGAACTACAATATGTGACATATAATGATATGTTCCTCGCTTACATGGATGTCTCTTTCGAAACTTGTTTACAATAATACTACACGTTTACAATAACTTGGTATAAGTACTTTAATGAATCTCCTAATTTAAAAGAAACTGATTGAACAATTGCGTAAGGATTTCAACACTAAGAGTCCATTGAATTAAACCGCTAGCTGATATCAAACAAAGAAATAGTATGTAACTTTTGATTTACCAAGAAGTTTTCACATTAAATATTTTAAAACACCTTTATTTATGTACGAGGGAAAGTAAAAAATGGATTTTTTCTAATTCGTAGTATACAGATTTTTCTTATATCAGACGATGAATTTGACGCTCAACAAATTATAGATAAACTCTAAACTTTTTATATGTAAATTTTATTTCTTACTTTTACGCAATGTAACGTACATACCAATATGAATGATGTAAACTTTACATCTTTTTATCTAAATAAATTTTACCATCATACAAAACTTTTTTAGACTATCAAAATTATTTAAGATTTAATTATTTTTCATGGTATGAGACAAATCTATTTATTTTAGCAAATAAAGCATTCTTCAGTTTCAAATAAAATAGATTATCGCTAATTAAGCAACAAAATTTAAAGTTATCGCTTTTGAGCATGTCCGATAGTTTTAATGATTTTTGGCTCATTGATTGGAAGATGTGTATAGCAAATGCGTATACGCAACAGTGTTTACAGAGCAATACGACACTATAAAAGCTTTATTCGATTTTACCTTGAAGTTAATAGCGTTTATGGCGCGAATTCCGTTTGAGAATTTTCGAATACGAGCCACTAACAGTCGCAAAAATTGCAAAACATTCAAATATGTTAATAATAATATATGTAATTTTTGTGCTAGCATAATTCCTGCACGTACTTAAGGTGTTTCCTGTCTCAAAATTGACGTTAACTTTTTTTTTCTTTTTTTTTATTGTATTTTTCAGCTATCTGAAGTCTTCTTTGTGAGGTCTTATATAGCTCTGCACTGCTGCGTTAGTGAGCACTTTGGATGCAATGTGTCCACCCTTAGTAACTCGCGCAGCAATAGGGACCTACAGTTTTAGATGGTATCCGAACCACTAGAGCTACAGTGAGATAAACTCGTGAAAATTCCGCAATTAAAAAAATATGCCACAGAGGTGTTAGTCAATCGCCGAGACCGGGTTTACGTTAAATGTAAACTTCTTTTTCACATATTACAATATGAGTGATGATGCAATTAGAAAGAAGGGTACTTGAACAAAAGAGAAACAGTGTTTAAAACCAAATTTAATTATTGATAAAAAAAATACCGACATCTAAAAAAAATTTAACAAAAAACAGGAATCTTTTTTATTTTTTATCCGATTTCACTTTTGAAGGTCTCATTTGGTTACATTTGCAATTTCAGGGTGAATTACCGATATGAAAATTGAAAGATTATCAATACCAGTAAAGGTACGTCCAATTGTTTATCAAAAACTTATGAATTCTTATCACTCATATTGTAATATACGAAAAAGAAGTTGAAAAAAAATATTATATTAACGTCAATTTTGTGACAGGAACCACCTTAATCAAAAGATATTTCAATTTTATTCTGAAAGACTCTCGTTATTATCTATTTTATTAGTGAAAAAAGAAGTGCAGTGTTTAAAACTATATGTATTATTCTAATCTTGAATTCAAATTGGAAAAGAAAAATTTACGCAATCCCTAGAATTTTGTCCTCGTTTTCTCAGAACTTATTCATCTCAAGTTTTCGTCCATATTTTATCATCCGCGATTATTTTCACTTTCACTCTCAGCTGTTTCAAAATGTCACTTAAATATTTGCTTCTATGGAATTCATCAAGTTTTTATTAGCCATAATAACATACGTGCTGTATCAAAGTTATCAAAAGATTTTTATCGACACCCCAGATGAGTGATCGCATTGACCGCCGACGATTTTTTTGGTACGTGATATTTACTTGACACTTTCAAAAAACATAAAGGTGATGTTTACAGCTCTTCCTTATTTAAAGGTTCTTTCATTTGCATCCACGGTTTTGGCACGATCTTTCGCAAACCGCGGATAAAAATCAGTGGAATTGCTCAAGAATTTTCTCTGCGAGAGTGATTATGAATCAATTAAACATACTCAACAATTATTGCCCAGTACTAAAAATATGAAATGAGCAAGTGATATAACAAGAAATTATAAATATCTGTATATTTTTTATATTTGAAGTGAAGGAGAAATAATACTTATGCAACACTTAAAATATGTAGTACTTACTGAGATTTAATACATTTTTACATATTATTATTAAAGACTTATTTATAATTTTTAAATTTTATTGACAGATTTTATTTAAGATTATAATGTTAGTATGTTCTACTAAGCAATTTTTCAACTTTTACTAGAGTTTACTTTTAAAAAATAATATCATTAGTCCATACTTCATTTACTTTCTATTTTTCTTGATTGTTCTTCAAACAGGTATAGCCAAGGGACGATGAAAAAGTAAATGCTCTATTTGAATCTGTTGTAATATAATTAGAGAAAGCCACGTTACAGTGAAATATACTGGTCCCTGATTATCTCACTAGATAAAGCATAATAAAGGGTTTTCAAAATTACTATTTTACTTTCATATCAATTTTTATTCAAAGTATAAAAAATATATAAAAGACAACACTTTTTGTTTTCTATTTATTATTCTATACATGAATTCTTAATACGTATCATCATTCCTAATTTTGATTTATTGTGTGTTAGAGAGCATAATCTCAGCATAGTTTATCACATTGTGCAAGGGCATGAAAAAAGTTCATATCAGAGCTTTTCGTAGAGTTGAAGTAAAAATTAAAGAAAGTATGAATTTATAAATACTTTTTGTTATTTTGTATCTAATACTCTGATTATATTAAATGAAAAAATTCAACTGAATCAATGTGATCCGATAAAGCATACTTATCATCTACCGCTATCCACAGGTAGAAGATAAATAAAATATTTGGATTCACAATGTGAAAAACATTATATTTTTGAGATATCTTAGTATAATAGTTTATTAGATAATTGTGTAAATATTTTAACTTTCAAAACATTCGAAAAACCAGTGATAATTTAATTTTTTGTGGATACCGGCAATCATCTGATTTCATAAAATGATATATACAAATATGTAAGTTTGTAATTAAAGTCATTGACACGTCATTCTAATTATGAAGTCTCTTCATTAGCATAATTCAGATTAAATTTTTAAGGTTTATGAGCCTTTATAAGCTCTTAAGCATTTTATAATAAACAAACTTCATTACCATTACAAATGGCTGAAAATTTGTAAAAAATTTGTTTTATTATTGTAAATATTTTTGTATACTTTTACTAATCTTCTGTTTTTACTCATAAGATCTCAAAGCAATTCATTCACATAAAGAGAAACCAGACTTGAAGTTGGTTATGCCAATTATCTTTATATATAACTTTAGTGCTATGGGAGTGCTACTTAAGTTTTACTAGATAAAATGACTAGACTTCAGTTTTATAAGCATATAAGCTTATGCAATAATGACTACATTGTTTTAATATTTGTTTTCATGTTCAAAGTCACCATTATATTAAATGAATACATATAAAATATATATGAGGCTTTTTGTGTTATTTTCCCGCAGGACGGTAAGCGCGGGCGCCTAAACCACGCCTTTTGAGCGCGTGCTCGCGGCATCAAAATATGCCTATTGAAAAAACTTCGCTTACGTTTGCGACTTATTTTTTCGTTGGCTTTCTTGTAGTGACATTTTTTTTCTTTTTTTTTTTGATAATTTTCACGTTTTGACCTTGAAAAAACATAAAACGTGATAATTGTATCGTGTTAGTTTTTTGAAATTCAAAATTTGCATGTCTTTACGAAACCTAAGGGAACTAGGTATAATTATACTAATATTTTTGTTTTTCGTCTTTTTTAATTTTTTAATTTTCATACTTATTATTTTAAAAATTTTAAAATACATTGAAATAACAAAAAATTCAATGTAATGGCTCTCAAATCTCTTTAAACTTAGGTCCGCATTGGCCATATGATTTACAGAGGACTTATTAGTCCAACTATTTTTATATATAAGATTCGCAATCAGACCTTCAGATGGTTGTAAAATATATAAAAAGAAAATGATTATGGATACCATATTCTTTTTCTTTTTTTTTCAAATCTACTCATATTTAATTTATTTTGCGGTTGCAAACGTATGTTACCTTCGGGTTTTTCTGCGCAAATAATAACGCTCAGACTTTCTTGCGTTATTAACTTACTGGCCTCGGGAAATCCCCGAATTCCCTTGAATTAGATTATAATTTTCTTGGAAACCAAAAATTATTTCATTGCTCATTTATCAAATATTACAAAGTCAAAAACAGATTTTATTGTTATTGCAGTCTTTGAGGCTTAGGGATCAAAGTGAATAACAAAATTTTCTCCTGTGGAGATACACGTTTGCTTAATTTTAGCTGTTCAAGCTCACGTAGGAAAATGCAATCCATGCGTATGTATAAAGCTTATTTAAACAGTCGTACATGTCGGACACATTCATTATTACACTTTCAGTCTTGAATTGCTCGAGATCAGTAATTTAAAATTTAATAGACATTTTTGATAAAGTAAACAATCCAATCTCCACATACAACATGAACACATTACAAAATATGATAATTTAATTTTCGAAGGTTTCATAAATTTAAAGAAGAAAATCGCTTTATATGGATGAAGAAATACATATATTTAAAATGGGTTATTTTGAAAGAATGGCTGATGAAAATACTTATAGTTAAATATTTTATTGACACTTTAAGCTGTATCGCAAGGAATCTGAAATGTTTCTTAAGCACATTAACATTGAGAGTTTCATTAAAAGTGGTTGTCGTCTAATTTATTCTAATATTACACTGTATTAATTTGAAACTTGTTTAGTTCCAGAGGCGCGCTGCCGAAATCACGTCACTTTCTTCTTACTTGACGTATTATGATATTTGGTTACGCACCGAAACTGGTAAAAAATTCATCATACCTGTTTTATAATACGCTACGAAAACACAATACGTATAACGTAATATTGCATGAACCATTTATACGTGTGCTAAGGAAATATTTAGCTACTAATATGTTCAGTATTCGATCAACTTTTAAAACTCCTCGAGTTTTTCGTCGTCAAAGAGCTCGACGGCGATAAAAAGGTTCAGCACTCGCACACCGTATTCCCGGTGCTGCTGCGGGTGCGAGCAATACTTATAATGCGGGAGACCCCCGCGTGTTCGTATGCGCAGGTATAAATGTATAAATACATACGAGTACGGGCCCGTACACATGCGCGCACACAACTGCGCGTGATGCAATAGACTTTCGTGACCGCGCGCACGGCTGACATAGCAAACGCGCTCGCGGGCTGTGTGTGATTTCGACACATTTCAGGATGCCAGACGGCCGGGTATCCCCACGCGATGACTCTACACTTCTATACATCGCCGTGGCTTTTTTCTTTTCTCCCGTTTTCTTCGCGCACGCGTATGTGTGCATGCTGTATAGCCAACTATAAAAAGAGTCAGAGAGAGAGAGAGAGAGAGAGAGAGAGAGAGAGAGAGAGAGAGCGAAAGTTTTTCGCCTTGTTCGAGAGGCGCGAGGCACCTGTAATGCATGCTCCTTGAGGCGGTTTGGAAGTACCGGCGCGCGTTCGCGTGTGTGCGCACGCGCCGAAAAGAGTTTTTTTGAATTTTTCCTTTGCTTTTTCATAGCTAATTAGATTCCTACCGAGCAAGCCCCCGAGAAAAGTATTGCGAGAACTTTGTTATACAGTAGTCGGAGAAAATGGCAAATAAGTTGGAATTATTAAAACTCTTGGTAGTTTTGCCAGCTTCGGAATCCCGACCGATTGAGGTTCTTATTATGGCGGGAGATTCAAAAGTAAACGCTGAAAGATTCGTGAAAAAACTCAAGCAATTACTCAATTTAATGCGAAATAACAAGTAACGAAAAAACTTTATAGCAATTGATTTTCAGATGCTTCAATTCCACGCGTATAAAAACAGTAGGGGCCAACAACCACTGTTGTAAATAGAATTTGTTACTATGGTAAATATTACATGAAATTACTTTTTCTATTTAAATAACTAAAATTTCATTATATTAATGTTTTTAAATGTTTTTATTCATTTCATTTAATACAATAATTAAAAACAGAAAAACATCAATTATCTAACCGTCCTATTCTCAATTTACATATCGACATAAGTATCATATAAATTTTACTACACGATTCTAACGATTCTAACTAATATCATTGTTATAATTGTGCACGCGTATAAGTATTTTAAAATGTAATTCAAAATTGCAAAATTGACGTAATTTACTAAGAATGATTATGAAACACTTGATCTGTATAGTTTTATATCCACGTGTTATTGCGGTCAGTAAGTAAGTGGGTTTGATGTAAGCTCAGCGTCGGAGAGTATGAGAGGAAAATAATAGGTTTAGGAAATGGTGATAATAAATGCGTTTAAACAATAAGTAAATTTTATACATTTTTATTAAAAACGGTAGAGCATAACTAAAATAATTAGGCACGAGGAATTTATGATTAATGGTTATGATTAATTCTCGCGATAATCGAACTCGATAAATGAAAAAATAAAAGGATCAGGCTATAGTTTTTTAGATAAAGACTGCGTACGAGATTTTCGTGTTCCAGGTTCCCCGCCCTTTCCCCGTTGACTCTGAAAAAGTTCAGAATCCTTCCTTTTTGCCCTGGTGCATACGTATAGTAGTCCGCACTGGCGAAGGAGTGGGTGACTCCTTTTGCCATAGGAGTGACAAAGTCGCTGACATCACGGCGTTGAGCCTCGGCGCCGGGTAGGGGCCAGTTTTCCGGCTAACTGATTGGCTACCGCAAGGCAGCGGTAAAAAATCAGCAGATGGGCCGTACCTAACCAGCGTTGCAAAATGATTGGAAATTTTAGAAATGGTAATATGACGTTAAATATGACGGACATGTGTCGGACACGTGACCGATAATTACATTACGAGCTGCCCCTTCCCCGCAGATGGTGATACGGCCTGTTGAGCAAGTCGTGCCGCGAGCTTCCACGAAGCTCGCGGACTCCACGACGTGAACAATTTTCGGGGAAAAAGTCGGGTTCGACATTTTCAAAACTTTTCACGTATTTTTAAAATAGTTCGTGATTTTTGCCGATGTCAGTCGATTAGGTTATTATATTCTCGTTTATCATGAAATTTATCATAACTTTTTAGTTTTTATATAATTCTTATAATTTAAGTAAAACTTATGTCAATTTTCGGCTCATGCCGATATTTTTAATAGTACATTATATAACAAATCTTCAGCGTTAATCCCGTGTTATATGTACTTTATTCCCAGCTCTACTGTCTCCACTTTGTAGACTTTAACACAAAAATTAGACGATGTTACTTTATTCCCTCAAATGCGGGAATAAAGTAAAGAGAAAACCATACGTTGCCCCGCTTTTCAGGCTATAAAGTGGCCATTATAGTAGAGATTTTTTGACAACATTATTCAAAAGTATGATGTGTAAAATTTAAATAAAAAATAATATATGTCAGAATAAATTAATCACTTCTTGAAATAGTATTTTAGGAGGATAATTCTCGGTATCATATTCTCATAAATAATTTTATTGAGATTTTTACTGATTCGCAATGGCTGTTTGGTTTACGAAGAAAATTCATCAGCTGCTGTTACACTTACTCGAAATTTCCTTATTTTCAGTACTGATTACTTTTGATTACTTTTTCACCTGAGTTTACCAGGAAATAATTTAAACTCTCCAAGAATGATTACATTCTGTTGAGATTGACGTCAATTCCCGTTTATCATTATCGCAAAAATACAAGGCAATCCATTGGCACTGGTTAATTCAAAAGATCAAAACATTAATTTGTACTGGAATATTTTCGTTAATACTTACCGAATGCAAAAACATTAGATGGCGAAAAATTATCCAGAGAAAGAGGAAATGATTCGCTTAAGGCATTATTCACCGTGAATTAACGTCTCCATCGCCAGAGGCCAGACTTGTCATTATAACACTACCGGAAGAGCGATTACGTCTTCTCAGTCACGTAGACGTCTGTGTCAATATCACGCTCAAATTCTCGATTGTGAGTTACAAAATCAGCCGGTTAACAAATTTTTGATTTTCTCCTCTCGATTAACGAGGTCGGCTATGGTTCTTTTGAGAATTTTTCTCTAAGATACATATTGTATGATGACGATGACGTCCGATATGGCTGAAGTTACATAATACGTTTTAGGATTGATTTGGTAATTTTTGGAAGGTCCTATGTAACTTTGTGTTTCGAGAAAACCGGTTTGTGACGTACATTAGATCTGACTTATGTAGAACGTAATTTGAATTTGTGATTACTATTCGTTACAAAAGTGGTTATTTCAGTAACGATTTAAAATATTTCTTTTTGTATTACAGACCCCACTTAATTCAAGTATTTTTCAACCTAGTATTAAAAAATTTTTATTTAAATCAAATTAATTATCAATCTGTAAATATCTGAACAAAAGATGATGACGTTCTTTACAATGCGTGTACAAGTATTTGATAAACATAAAGCTATCAATACAGAGTAAGAAAGCGTAACAAATGAAATACGTACAGTAATAGCGTAGTGAACTAAATAATACATAAGTGAATTGAGTTGCAATTGTAATATCTGTTATAATAAGAATATCAATTTTCTATTAATACTAAATACTATTATATACATAGTGATAATTATACAAAAAATTATATGGTGTTGCATACTTTTCAATAATAATTCTTAAGCATTAATACGATAAATTGATATTGAAAAATTTTCACTGATAAAACACAATATTCATTATATTTTTAAGCTCTAAGGAACAGTTGATCATTTTATTATTCTGATATTAGTCTGGAACGTCAAGCTATACCACTTAACATCGGTAATTATATAAAAATTTAAAGCACTCACTATACCCATTGCCTATTATTAAGTTCATTAGAATATATCAAAATTATAATCGAAACATGCGCCATTGTATAAAGTAGTAGTAGCGTTAAAATACAAAAATGTTCATAAAAATTAATACGTTTTGTTTCTTATGATCAACATAAGAATCCCATTATAACGCTGTGTTCTATAAGATCTATTTTAAAAATTATTACTCAACATTATATTAAACTACAATGAAAAAAATATTTTTAGTCGCATTTTGATTTTTTTATTAATTTAACACTTAAAAAAGTTCGGTAGAAAACCATTATACTAGGAAAATTTACATCATATTTTTTACAAAATAAAAAACTATTACAAAAACCTAATTCTAAACAACCACACACTCGTAATTATCACATTTTACAAGACACTATTTTCAAGCATCACTTCATAACAATTTTCCGATACAACAATTAATTGTTATTAACTTATTGTTTAGTTTATCAACGCAGTTTCTAGAGTTGCAGTACCGACTGTCATTTTGGTAGGGAATATCCAGGAGTAAGCGAACCATACGATTAACGTTGCGAAAAGAATCTTGACTGAGAGATCTAATACATAGAGATAGGCGAAGACGCGACGGGACTTTGGTAGCGTCGATGGGTCTTCCTTCAGGCAGTACTTACGCGTTGCGAGTATGTAAGTTCGCATATATTCGTCCCATTCTATTTCTTTTATATCCATGAAAAAGACATTTTTATCCTCTGGATTCAGACTTTCGCGGAGAGCTTTTAGCCGGTCATTTCTATAAAGATAAAATTCAAATATTCATTAGTTTCTATATTATAAATGAACGCATGTTTCGAAAGGTTCAAATTTGATTTCTCAACTATTTTGAAAATATTTAAATATTTAGTTCATATATTTAAAAATTATATATCTTATTTAATATGTATACGTTATTTCTATGATATTCCATTTAGAGTATTCTGCCATTGGATCTTGTTTATTATACTCATTGGTAAAACTATATAAAATTTAAATTTACAAATTTAAAAAAAATTATCATTTAGTATGCATACATATAAATATTAAAAAAATTTTAATGCTTTATACGATTATAACCTGAGGACTTTACAATATTTTAGAAAAACTTAGACACGGACTATAAAATAAATAACGTTTTAAAAACATATAAAATATTTTCATGTGTTTGTGCAATTTGCGCATTTTGATATTTAGAACGTTGCGTAAGCATCTTTGCGACATCAGAAAATCAAGCGAAGGCAATAAATGGTAAACCAACAATAAAATGTTGTCAATCTCATTTCCAGTGAAAGTGTTGTAAGTATAAGCAAGTACTCCGAGTTTTACGCGCTGCAGTGACGACGTGTTGCGAACAATACGAATAATCGGCCGTAAAAAATTCTCGGCTCCTAATGCATTTCCAAACGGTTATTAATTGTACGCAAACGCGACGGGCGGCAATTATTTTTACATTGCAAATGACTCACACCGGATAATTAACCTATTGACACCAACTTGCTGTTGCGGTTTTCGTCCGAGCGAAAATCGAGAGGCGTAAACAGGAGGGAGGGGTGTAATATATTGAGCGCAGCCACGACTATTCAAAGCAAATGACTACAGCCGAGTCGAATGAATGTGCGTTTACCTATTGGCAATATGGAAATTCGAGTATTGCTTCTGTATATCAAAGAGTTTTAGGCAATTTGTTTTCGATTCGTATTAGCATTGAATGGTCGAATTTGAAATAGACTATAGTTTAAATTTTACGAACAGGTAGCAGCAAGAGGGTTATAATAGGTAGGTGTGTGAAAATTTGACGTATGATGTCATATTTGTGATACTCACTTGAAGAACCACTGCTTTGTTGTGTAATAGTAGACTACCTTGATTCCGTTAGCTACTCTAGCCTGTACCTTTACAAGGAAGGGTTTGTTTCCAGTTAAAATTAACAAAGCGTCCAATAAATAAGCAGGAACCAAGTGAAAGAAAAAGACAGACAGAAAATGCAGTGTCTTTGACGTCGTCAATCCTCCGCCAGGGTACCACAAGGGACCTATAATGGCGATATATATTTTTAGTTACCACAATACTATGCGTAGTTTAAACAATAATTATACGACTATAGGCAAGAATTACCCGAGAAGGGATTAGCTAAAGCGTGTTTTTTGCCAGTTTCTAAAGCGTATCGCCACGTCATGGGATTCTCACGACTCTCGGTGAGGTTGATGAAGATCGGCTTCTCCGGCTGCTCCAGTCCAACTTGCCAGGCGAGCGCGATCGTGGCGTTGACAGCCATATCGCAGGGCATCATGTCGACGTTGTGCTCAGAGTTGCAGAGCATCGAGCGTATCACGCCCTTGCCCGCGCCGATCATCAGGCCCGTCGGTCCGTTCATGTTGTCCACCCAACCTCTGTCCGGTTCTTTCCACGAGCCGACCACTATAAACATGTGACATAGGTAACAAAAATTGTTTATTTTTTAATAAGTTTGATTAAAAAATAAAAAATCCACTTAATGTTTATGAATGTACTTGACAACTAAGTGTCAATAAGATTCAGCTTTGCATGTCGCTAGAGAAGGAGTGCATGTACTCTTTCTATTGACATAAAGTGATATATGGAAGATGTGTTTATAAGCTCTCCAATTTGAAAATTTTACTTTGAAGGTACAATATCTTTTACGAATAGCATCCTAAATTGAAAGTAGATAAAAAGATCTTTAATTCGATGACCATAAAGTACGACAAAAAGCTTAAATTAGGCTTATAGACATCAAGACTAAAAAAAATATCGTTTTACAAGACTTAAAATTTATTTCTTTGTGTCTTTGAATATTTGTGATGGTAGAAAGCAACGCCTGAAGTTTCATCATAATCTCATACTCTCCTTCAAATCCAACTTTTTTCTTAAAATCAAGTAAACCTATAGTAATTCTATAAATTTTCGAATTAACAATTAAAATATTTTATATTTTACTTGATTTTTCATAAATGTCAATAAGATGTAGTGTGACTAACGAACTATTTGTTATCATCTGTTGGTAAGGCCAATGTTACCGGTACCGGTCGCTGTACCGACAGCTGTTGGAGATCGGCATCGTATAATATAAAAATCGTATACATATGAATAAAATCTACTTTACCAATGGACGGTCGAGCGATGCCTGCTGGTAAGCCGCTGTTTTGCACGAGTTCCTCGCTCAATGCCTTGGTGAAAGCGTATGTGTTTGGTTGATCACCTAGAATTTTGCGGGTCATATTTTCAAGGACGTCATCGGGAGTTTCATCAACCATACGTATCATCTCCTCTGGCGATATAGACGCGGGATAATACTTCTCTTCGAGCACAGTTTCGCCACAATGGCAGTAGGCTGTTGATACATGGACGAACGAGTCCAAGTTTTTTATCTATAATTTTATTTAATACCATTAAAGACTGGGTGCAATAGAAAAAATTGTCATGTGACTTAACAATAATTATGATCCTTGACTTTTGAATATAAACATGCGACAATTTCTAATTATATCTGAAAAATTATTGAATACTAAAATTATATTAAAAAAACAACCAAAATTACTTAATGTATCGTTTTGGTAAATAATTTGAAAAATGTTTAATTTGATCTTATATAAAGAAATAATAACTAGTGCCGTACTAGTCTATATTTATGGACGGTTGAATTTGTTGGATAAGTATAAATAAAATTGCATATAGTACGACCGACAATAAAATTTTTAAAGAACTTTTATAGCATGCTCATCTTGAAGTAAATTTTCAATAGTAGAATCGATGATATTAGTGAAACAAAGAATGATTTGGCATTTTTATTTTAATTTTAAGATTTATTTTATAAAGTAAACTAAAATAAACCGAAAAATTCGTAACATGCATCTATTTTTCCAAATAATCTTTCTTCAATGAAAGTATTTTTCTATATTATTAAAAAGAGCTTTGCCGACACTGTCGTTTCAGTATGGGGGATAAGAGGTAGAAGGAAAGGAAGAGGAAATAGGAGGAAGGAATTAGGGAAAGAGGGATTATTTTTACATTATTTTACGTTATTTATTCATTAGTTATTAGAATGTTATCTATTCCATTAGGATATAAAACTTTCATACGAGCTTAGCGAGCGAAACGAGTAGGGAGCTACCCTCCACGTATACATTAGTATAGTTTTGAATTAAACTTATTTTGGTATTCTGCTTCGATTACTTTTATTAAAATATTTTTCAACAATCTCTTCCTTGAAAAATATTTGTATAAAAATTACACCGACGAACAAAGCGGACAATTTGCAATTCTACCTTCGCATCACGAACAATAAATTAAGGCCCCTCATTGTATAAACAGCAACAGCCAATAAAGCGGCTGCAACCAAAAATCGCAACAGCCACGTACCTGCTTGGCGAACGCAATGACGTTGGCTGCGCCTCGTGTATTCATATTGACGGCGGTCTTGAGTGTCAGGTCAAACCGTACGTTCGCCGCCATGTTAATCAGCACGGACACACCGTTTCTTATGATCTCCGCATCCGTCTCGGAAATCCCGAGCCCGGCGCACGTCGTGTCACCCGGCACGACCACGAGTTTTTTCAGTCTCTCCGGCTGGTTCTCCCGCAACTGCCTGAATGGCTCTTGCTGAAATGACAAAAATGCTAATATCAGAGCGCAAGATGAGGTAATTTACGTAATCTTCGTGTAAATATTCCTTGAGATTTTAGTAGAAAGCTATTTTTGACGCCTTTGAGGTAGTGGGCATTAGCGTGATTCATCGAAGAGTTGCCTTTTTTATGGCTGCTTGTATAGATAATTCTATTTTAATTCTATCACATTATTCAGAAGTGAAGAATTAGTAGTGCATAAAATGATCACTCATCAATACTGACACATTGTAAAACCGTACAGTTAGATGATAATAATCTTAACGGTACACTGAGAAAATTTACTATAATGTCTCGTAAAGTTACCATAGACTGTAAAGTCCCAAAAAATGAACAAACTTCACATTAAATTTTATAATGCAGTATAGTAAGTTTTACTATATTTCCAGCTAAATTTCTTATAAAGTATAGTATCTTTTGTGTTTTTACAGTATGGTAATTTTTAGAAAACCATGTTAATAATTTTTACTATACTTTTTTTCTCAGTGCACAGCACTCAAAAAGGCATAATGCATAATTATTTATCATTTACGTCACGAATATTCTCGTATACCAATTTACATAAGACATTGTTGCAAGTACTATCTTTTATCTTCTATCTTCTTTATTTCCGCTACTAATAGCGTCCATTTAGTTTTCTCTTAACATCCGAAAATGAATTATTACAAGTAAACCTATTAATACCAATATTTTTTACAGATAAAATAGCGATTTTACTCCAAAACACTAAATTGTTTATACTCCGCATAATTCGTGCAGTCTCTCTTGATCCAAGTCTTTTGCATACTAGTGAATACCAGAAATATTATACAGAGTAATAAAACATAAAAGGGGCTTGGATGAAAATCTTAGAACGGAACATTTTTTTAGATATAGAGAACATTGCACGCGAGCGAAAAGTATAAGTACAATGACCAAACCCGTTGCGTGCATGCGATGAGACTTCTAAATTACATACGTTGCAGAAGCGAATGTTATACCTTTGTCAAGCATGTGGTGTTTTAGAATACGTCTATATTTCTATACGCAACGAGTGTGTGACGCAAACTGGTTCAGAATTTGACGTGCGCACTATAAATAATGAAACAGAAATTTTATGGGGGACGAAAACATGCATTACGCTGAGTCGTAAACCACGTGGCCTCGTCTACGCTCTCTTTTGCGGCAGCTATATCCTCGTCCGTATCCCTCGTTATTTGATTTCCCAGTACTCTTTTTGCTTGCTATTGCAATTGCTTATGATTTTTTTTTTTATTGTACTTGCTTGGTTAAATCGATCAATAACACGAGAGATTCGTGGTAAGCAAAAGGAAATCAGAAAGTCACTTGGTCATTAGGTTGGGCAATTCTTAATATATATATATTGCCTAAGGGGGGTTTATCCGAACGCTAGTTAAAGGTTAATCGAGTGCGAATATCATGCTATATATTTTGAACAAATCATTATTTATGTTCACGATAATCACAGAAAGAGTGTAAGCATATGTAAAGATTGTAAAGATATATATAAGTTGTTATATTTCTCTTTAAATGAAATGGATAGTTTATAAAATTTAATTTAAAGCTATTTAAAAAATAAATTAAATAAAATAATATTAATGTCAATATATGATATAAGTACCATGACGATGAGAAAATTGTATCTCCATATGTTTTTCGGGAGTTTCGATAACTTAAAAGAAAGTTGTATTCACAGTTAGAGAAAGCAAAAAAACTTATTTTTGAATTTTCATCAAAGGCCTTTATTTAAAAGAATCTTTAATATTGATTAGTTGTATACAACTAATACATTCAACTGTCTCATCATGCAATCGTATTTATCTTTTACGTAACTCATATCTAAATTAGAGCAATTTTATCGATATATCAATCGTTCTTTCACCAATAAGCTGTTATCAATTTTATGTTGTGGTTTGTGTATTCTATAGTATTTATGTAAATTATCTAATGTAAAATTCTAAATAAAAAATTCAAACTCCCATACCGCACTTTATAACTTGTTTTGTGTCTTTATCCGTATTAAGCTTTGAAAGTTATGAAAGAAACATGCGAATATGTTCATAAATCATTTTACAAGCCTAAGGTGATATATATATATATAGATATATCTATATACTGATTTCGCTTTAAATATGAAACTATTACAAACAATCTTATTATAACAATGAATGAAAGGTACACATTTTGGAAGCTTTATACGAATCACAATTAGAAGCACCATTGTTTATTAAGATAATCCATGCTAATATATTTCGGGGAATCACCCGCGTTTAATAGTACCAATGACTAATCCTCTCTAGACTTTCCTGATCCGACTATTGCGCCTTTTTCAGGGCAAGCAGTAATTGCTTATGCAGACTCCCACTTCATACGCACATTTCTTCCTTTTACGTGCCATGGATGTACAGGCGGAGGAACGGAAAAGACCAGAGATTATCAAAACAGAGGTGCAACGGACCTCGGACCAACGCTCAAGGCTATCCTTGCTGGAGTGTACATGAATAATAATGCTACCCTCACTCGGGATTTCCAAAATAATACTTAACCGACTTCCCTATAATCGACTAGGACGTAAACGTGTGGATAAATTAAAATATGTGCAAGTCACTGTTTTAAAGTCTCACGAATTGCTAACAGTTCAGTTTGTGCAGGCAGTTGATAAATATTTTAGTGACTACCAACAAAATTGAATACACTGTATCCAGAACGTAAAAAGTATCTGATGTAACAGAACAAAAAATTAATTAATAATACGGGTAAAATGTAAAAGCCACTTTTTTATTACATTAATTGAACTTGCTCATCTATATTTATAAGCATAGAATTATTAGTAAACGAAGATTTTTCAAGGTATAATTATAAAAAATATAAAATCATCGTTGACGTCAGAGTATTGACTTGGCTATAAAATTAGGGACTATTGATGGCTTACACTGGATTTTCAATTTCGTTCATTCTAAACCATTTGACGTTATATACTAAAAACTTTTCTCAAACTTCAAATATATATATATTATAATTGTTCATTAAGTTTTTCCTATCACATGAATAAAATTATTACCGTAGAAGAGATTAGTGTATAATAATATATCCAGTTTTGATGAAGATGACTCAGCAAAAAAAAAATCAAAACTTGAAAAAAGAAATTATATTCAGTTTTTCCCTTTTTTCAGAGAAATCAATAAATTCTCAAATATTCAATTACCACAGCACTGAGAGACGAGTTCGAACGAATAAAGATTCTTTGCCATATTATTAAAATGAATTATTTTTACAATTAAGAGATTAGAAATACATGTGTCTGGTGAAAGTAAAATCAAACTATGAAATACAATCAATTGATATTATGTTATAATATACAATATTATAAGGTTAGTG
Source organism: Torymus sinensis (assembly GCA_030522985.1). Taxonomy (NCBI): domain Eukaryota; kingdom Metazoa; phylum Arthropoda; class Insecta; order Hymenoptera; family Torymidae; genus Torymus; species Torymus sinensis. Next base: position 11,223 of record JAPYZP010000225.1, on the reverse strand, counting down.
AAGTTAAAAATATTGTTGAATATATTAGTTAACAAACCTGAAGTAAATTGGTCAGCCGGCTTTTAGAAGAGACGCCCTTTTTATCCCTTATCAGTACATAGATCACTCCGATATCAGGGCAGCTCATGAGTAGTTTCGCTAATAAAACCTTTCCCATGAAACCTGTGCCACCGGTGACCAGCACATTCCTCTCGCAAAACCATTCTGGTATGCTCGACGTTTTTTTTCCTGTATCCACCATTTTTTATTAGACAGAGGATTTTTCTAAATTAAGATGGAACCTGAAATAAAAAAAATTTATGAGGAAATATTTTTTAAATATACAAAAGTCATTAAAAGTCATTTTTATGTGACGCTCAGATGAGTATATCATTCGGTATTCAAAAAATATGTCTTTTCTGAGGAACACAATAAAGCATGCTTTATTCATGAGTTATTAGAGCTATTACATTCAAATACATTTTACCTGATATGAAATTTGTATTTTTTAAATCGTTTCTAAGTATTTTAAGACACTTTTTTCCTATTCCTTTTCCTGAAATTTCCTTCATTCGCGGTTTTTATGAAACATGATTATAGGCATTAGAAATTAAGCGTTTACTAGTAAATAAATCAAAGGTGTCAATCGATGTATTAGATTGTTCAATAAAAGATTTTTTTTTAACAAAAACTATACATCATCAAACGAATTTTCTCTTCTTTCCATTAATATGATCTTCTTATGACGTTAGTGAACTTGCGTGATTTATAGGACTATAAACAAGACTAATGAGCAAATAAATAAGTTCTAAGTATTAACGGCATAGTAACCATAATTACATCATTGAGTGTAGCAATTAGTTTTTTTGTCATTTCTATCATTTGATTAACAACAATTCGCTAAGAAGATTATTAAGTGTGTTTAGTATAGTTAATTCAAAAATTCACACTTGCAAACAATAAAATATACTTTATAATTGAGCGTGGGGTAAGTGATATAATTGTTGTACTCTCTAAGCAGAGGACAAAGTCCAAATACTGAACATTTGAGGGACATCACAGTAACTGCTCACTTCTGGCTATAACAGCAATTCAATCTTTTCAACTAGGTATGTGAATTTTAAAGATTTCTTCACTACTTATGATTCACGATTCGGGACTATGATGCGACCAGATGAAAGTCATCATTAGGCAAAGCGGCCAGTAGTGCACCACGAGGTCGTAGGTTTCCGAAATCTACAAATACCAAGGTCTTTTCTGTATTGAAAAAACGCAGGGCGATAGTTACTCGGATGCTTCTGACTTGAAAAGTATTATAAAATACTGATTCATGTTTCATTCGAACACTCAACTGAAAGATAATTATGATGGTTGCTTAATCTGTCTATCTGGCAATCACCACTTTAATTCAAAATATAATTTTTTCTCTGGGGTTAGCAATGATTTAATGCATTATAATATTAGCTGATATGAAGAAACTTTTTTTTTCAAATATTAAAGGTCAATTATAAATCCTTAATGTTTTGTAAATTATTAATTATACATATGTTATATTACATTTAAAAATGTTATACTCTCAGCAATTTAAAATGATATAAACGTATGTTACTGTAATTATCATCTTTAGGAGTACCTAATCTAATTTCAACGCATCAAAACAAAACCCCATTTTCGCAACACTGAAATACCTATCCCTCTTAAAGTTAACAGGTCTATAATATTTTGACCCATATTCATATATTGTGTAACAGTGTAACACATCGTTAGGTCCTTTCACTTTCATCTTTGTCAGCAAAGTTAGTTTCATTTAAATTTTTCCTTGACACTTTGTACACCAACACAACAGTGCCTAAGCTGTGAAAGTTTTAACAAGCTCATAATTACAGTGACTATCTTCTCCCAATAACTTATGCAGCGCTATTCTTAGATTATTATTATACCAACTAGTCAATGTATCGAAACTGTAGAACCAAAAATTACAGATTTGTTCAATTCATTAGAGAATTGAAAAAGAAAAATTGACTGATTGATATTCTTTAAAGTCAGAGTCACTTACAAAGAGAGTGCACACTCTCCGGGAAACGGATTTTCGCTGACTTTAGAGAGCCGATTTCTGGTACATAAAAATGAAGCCCAGACCGCCTAATTTCATCTCATAGGTCCTTTTACTTGAGCTATGGGTAATTTTATGTCAATTAACAACTATTTCGTTAAAAAATGATGTCTCTTCTATTGACTGGCACATTGTAAGTATTTGAGATACGAAAATGATTATAAAAGTACACAGTAAAAGCTCAAATTTAAAACGTGACTCATTAAAAAATATTGACTTTTCAGGAAGTTACAAGAAATCAAAGATAGCGTATGAAAATGGTCTAAAATACAATCCATTTAATTGCTCAAAATGAAGACCAAATTTTGACCATTTTCATACGCTACCTTTGATTGCTTGTAACTTCCTGAATAGTCAATATTTTAGCTTTCACTGTCTACTTTTATAATCTGTCTTGCTCGTATTCGTATCTTAAATACTTGCAATATGACAGCCAATAGAAGAGACATCATTTGTTAACGAAATAGTGGATATTTGATATAAACTTGTCCATAACACAAGAAAAGGGCCTGTGAGATGAAATTAGACACACTGGGCGTCATTTTTAGATACCAGAAATTGACTCTCTAAAGCCCGCGAAAATCCATTTCCCGGAGGGTGTGCACTCTCTTTGTTAGTTGTTTAGATTTTGAATTTTTAATAAGAATCTGCTTTAAAAAATCGATAGTACAACAACTAATGATTGCAATAAGAGATTTTTAAAATTATCACATTGTTCATCACCTATAATTACTTAATTATCGTTACTCAAATTAGATATTAATTCTCAAATGAAATGTCTTATATTACAATGCTTTAATAATATGAGTGAAAAAATCGTGTAATAAAAGTAGTAAAGGTGAGTGCCTTGAACTAAGAGAGTTCCGGTTTATTATGTTTACAAAATATTATGCAATCAGAAATTAATCATAAATTTATCTATTTATCCATATATTTATATTATTATTATTATTATTATTATTATTATATGAATATAAAAACGAACAGTCACAAAAGTTTTATTGAGAAATTACTTCGCAGCAGTCTTGCTGCTTTGATCTATTTTTGCTTATTTTAAGTAATATTGTTGCATTGCATGTTTAAATAGACATTACAAACAACGGTTTATGTAAGTTGACAATTAAAAATTTATCAGTTTTTTTCTATGGTACCTAGCCAGTTACTGGTGCATTGATACTCGCCGTTATTTGATTAATTTATTATGATACAATTATAAAATAGGCTTTTTAAATTTTTTTTTTTTAATAATTTGAAGAACAATTTGCTATTACATAGTCGTTATTTAAGATTTAGTAGAGTTTTTATACGTCTAATTCTTATACTACCTAACTCGAAATTCTTACGATGGCCAATGATTGGTACATTGATATACATATGTATTTTTTTTTAAGTGGGTTAGAGGTAGCTAATTTTCCGCTGACATCCAAATAATGAATAAAGCTATACGCGAGGCTCAGAGAAACAACGTTCTATGCTTGTACATACAACTTATTAACCCGTTTTTGCTCTGAGCTCCTCATATATCGTTACAGTGCACGCATTGCTGATTTTCTCAAGTTGAAATGGTATTACTATATTAGAAGGCACTACTGGTGTAGGCACTAACAAATGCATATTCTTCCATAGTACGCGCACTTGCTATAGCTTGTCAAACAACTAAGTTATTATATTGTTTTCCTATGTTTACTTTCCGTCTAATGTAATTTGACTCAAGCATACTTTAACAAAATTTTGGCTCTTTCTGATGGTATTTAAAATAAATTTAAACGAGAAAAAAATCGGCACATTGTCAGCTAACTAAAGTACATGTATATTTGACATGTCATTTTATCCGTTATTAATTTGAATCGGGACCTTCAGCTTTAGTTTTGTACATACCATTTTACGAATTACTGTAAATTTACTTTACTGCAAATTTTTTATCTAGTAAAAATTAACATGTTAATTAAATTTTTTAATTTTTGTTTACTTGGGTATACGAATGATTTAAAATTTTTATTATTGAAATAATTTTAACAACCCTCTAGTATTTTTATTGATTTTATAAATATTTTATCAAACAAGCAATTCTATGATATTTTTTTACTGGCCAATTTCGTAACATTACTTTAAAATTTACATTCTTAAATGTGTGTAGTAAGATACTGACCTAATTATTAATTTATATTTTCTTTTAAATATTTTCTTTCGTATTTACAATATGTTCTGCTGCTTGCAGCTGACTTGCCAAAAAGTTTGGTGTGTAAATTGAAGTTATTTTACACTGTCAGTTTCATATGCTTTTACATTTCAAAATGTTACTAATTAAAAGAATAATATATCTATATGCAAGAACGGCAATTTATAAATTTACATGATATCAATGGAAAATTCGAATTTTCAACAAAGGATTATTCCGGTATAATGTATTATGTAAAGATCTATAAGTTTACTACAAAATTTCCGATAGGAATGCATGCATTACTGAGTAATGTGTTAAATACCGATCAATGAATACATCTCGGTTTTTACCATTTTAGTCATCAATTAAATCTTGAATAATTGTGATTCTAATTGTTTTGGGAAATGAACTGCCGACCGGTTTATTTATACTAATTATACGTCTAACCTGGTTTTCTCGTTTACAATGCAAAATCTTGAGATCTCCTGCAGTTATATTAGGTACATATAAAATGTCTACTAGTATTGTCGATCACCTCATAATTAATTAGGCCTTTTTCAATTTTACAAACTTTAAAAAAAAAAATTCAACTATTGTCTCATTTTAGATCAGAAATGTCAAACAATATAGCTTTGGATCTGATAAATGCATTACATTTTCAAAATCAATAAAATAAAAAATAAAATTTCATGAAACCAAACAAATACTACAAATTGAGTAAAGCTTTACTACAGACGTTACTAACTTTTTTCATCTATTATAATTTAACAATATTAAGAAAACAATAAAACATTGTTTACTATTAATCGAATGTTTTTGGATTAGGTGAAAATTAACAAAAAAAAATTGATAAGATCTATTATTAAGTTACAGCGGACTTTATGCGAAAAATTCAGTAGACTATATAAATGAAACATTTATGTCTATAAAGTTTAATATCATACCTGTACAGTATCACAAAAACAATTACTTCAGTTATTCCAAATAAAGTTCGAAAAGTGAAACAATTCAATCTGAACTATCTCTTGGCTAACGGCACTATAACAGCTGAAATTCCGACGGACAAAAGCCGGAATTTCGTTAACTGAAGATATTTCACGACACTGGTTTCGTGCACTGAATAATCACTTGAGCCCGTGAACGACGCGGGACTTCTGGAAGTTGGTTGTACGAGCCGCAGTTCATACATCGGTCAGTCCGATCAGTGGGCGACTGAGCCGCCTTCGCCTATCGCCCGGCGCTTTATGCGTGCGCCACGCCGCGACGATCCTAAGCACACCGGCAATGATTTGCCGGCTGTTCGGAGCTCCCTTACTTACTATACGAATGCGAAGGTGTGGGTGGGGCAGAATAATACAAAGACTATACTTTCCTCTTACAGACAAATGATTGAAAATATTTTTCTTTTGGGTTTTGAAATCGGCGCAAATATATCTTGCAATGAATATATTGGACTGCATTGTTAATATAATTTTATTAAATATTTTTCTTCATAACATGACGTATTCATTTTGAGTAGTAAATATACAGTCGGAAAATAATAAAATATATTTCTTTGCAACAATGTTCCACGTGTACAAAAAGTATATCATAATACGTTCTCGGAATAACGTAACTTGGTTAACCTTGGTGTGCATAATTTTGGGATGCCGTAAGAGGATCACCCAAACGGCGTTAGAGAATTGGAAGATGTGAGTGTTGTAGCAAGTTCTAAAGACCGTAGCGCTTGGCGATATTGCCGAAATCGGAGAAAATTCTTTTTAACGTCAAAATCTTGCACTGATGTATAATATGAAAATTTATGCAATTTATATAGATTTTTTATGAAGGAAATGGTATTTACACATACAGTCTTTTTATATGGATAGATTCTAAAGCAGTGCGCACTACGCGCGCATGTAAATACTGACCTATCTTACCTGTATTAGCCAATGAAATTTTTTGATAACGCTCTGAACTTGGCTCTAAGCTTAAATTCGATAATAATCGCTATCTCCCTTTTACAATAGGACCCTTTTATAATAGGAAATAAAATTGTTTTTATTGAATTTATTGGTACTAACGTTAATTAGCGCGCTACGCGAGTCCCCCGTTGCCTTTCGTTTCTCTTCACTTGAGGTTTGAGGTCGGGATTTGACGATTCGCTCCGTGAATCAATTGATATATTCTTGAACATTTAAATTATATAAAAGAAATGTTAAAGCATTCAAAATCCTGGAATAGTTTTTGCTATTTGCATTTAAATAAAATTATGTAAAGTTCGCTAATGAAAATTTACTAATGAAACTGTACCTAAGGGAAAAGAACATGTGTGAAAGTAAAAGTGTAAAAGAAGGAGAAAAATGTGCGTTTGTGCAAAGTCACTAGCTTTATACCATAAAACTTTAATGCTCCGGGTGGCAAATAATTACGCAGCGTCATTATTCTTTTAAAAGGGTGATAACAAGTTTCACAAACCTACTATTTTTGATTTCCCGAAAATTGCATCATTTAATGAACATTATAATCAGGCAGGTGATTAAGAATGACAAAGCATTAACTTACGGGCATTTAATTTCCAAGACACATTCATGTCGTCGATTCATTCTATGATGCTGTATGCGAGAAATTGATGTACATAATTTATCAAATTGAAGCTATACGTCAAATTCATTAATAGTCGTCTGCTTATGCCGATTTCCTAATTTGTAAATTTTAGGGCACACCTACCATACCACATTTTTTCGTTTCTTTGGAGGTTCCAGAACATGAGAAAAATAGTGACCACGCATTATCCGTTTTTTTTGCCGACTAAATTCATCTCGAATATTTTATGCGATTTTTTCCGTCTTCTTCAAACCTCAGTAATTTAGCCCAGAACCAATCGACTCAAAGTTTCAAAAGTAAATAAAAAATCGACATTTTTTAATGAAATACAGCTTAAATGAAAGCTTTTTTTGCCTTCTTTTATAAACTTTTTAGTCCATTTATCGAAATATTCAAAAAACTATAACTAAAGAAAGAGACCCCATTTTTATCGAAAATTATTCATTTTAGACATAAAATAGCCTGGGTCCCGGAAAAATGCCCATTCAGACAAACCCTGAGACACATTATTTGTCATAACGATGTATACCTCCTAAAGTTTTAGCCAAATCCTGGACCCGCATTCCTGGTGCTCCCCATGTAAGTTGCATTTTTAAACGCGATCCACACTCCCCTTGTTATTATAATAGAAATTCTTTTATATATTTGCAATAACTATTACTATAGTTTTCTGTTCTGTTCGCACTATAACTATATTTTTCGAAGATATTTCTATAAGAAGTTGTGGATAATAGCCACTCTTTGAAATCAAATAATTTCATAATTGTATGTACAAATGTTCTGAAAATTAAAATTATGTTGTGAAATCCATCTAAAAAATAACAGATAACATTTTCAAGATGATGTTCTCATTTTGATTGCAGTACCGAACGTCCTTAAGTAAGCATGTGTGAATGATCTCGTTTCGAAAGCGTATTTCAAATTGCAAAATTTTATCGAATATTTCACCATGATATTTTGAATAGCTTAGACATTTTTCACATGATCTATCAGATAAAACTTGATTCAAATTTTGTGTGTGTGTGCGTGTGTGTGTGTGTGTGTGTGTGTGTGTGTGTGTGTGTGTGTGTGTGCGTGTGTGTGTGTGTGTGTGTATTATGGGTGATGTGAGTGTTATGCAGAATAGAAATAAGAAAATCTAGGTCTATAGATCTAGAAATATATTTAAACATATTTAAACAATTTATATTTAAATTGTTATTTAAAAATTTATATTTAATATTTATATTTAAATATATTTAAACAATCATTCGGCACAGTAGGAAATATCTGTGTTTATGACATCGAAGTAGACCATTCTATTGGCTGTATCGTAATCTAAGTAAATCAGATATGTTGTAGAAAATTCTAAACTAAAATTTGAAAATCAATGTTTAGCCATAAAAACCAAAGAGAATCATGAAATTTAAAATCTCCATAAAAATAAAGAAAATTCAGTCACAGGCGCGCATGCACACGCACACGACACTGCACGAAAAAATGTCTCTCAAAAACGAAGAATTTTTATATTAAAAATCTTAAACATATTTTTGAACATTTTTGGTTTCTAAAATTTCTCACCGCCCCAGCTAGAATTCTCTATATTAATTAAAATATATAGGAATCAAATGTAAAGGAATGTGTATGAGGAAATCCAGAATTTTGTTCAATGTTACGTGTTCCCAAAACCGGTCAAAATTTTTTTTGAAGGCACATCTTACGGACATGGTTTTATTATTTCTTGGGTCACCAAATATACGAGAAAAATCGTGTTCAATTAAAAATGTCTTTGTCTCACATTGTTTTCAAAGGTTAAAATTTTTCAATAAAATGGTAAAAAAAGCTCCTTTCTTTAAACTTCGGCCATTTATCTCAGAACCGACCAATTCAAAATTTAAAAAAAGAAAGTAAAACTAGAAAGAAAGAGCGCTTTAATTCCTTTTTTGAAAAATTAAAAAAGGTCGATTCCTTCAAAAGTTACAAAGGTTTGAAGTTGAACGTCGAAAAGGCATAAAAATGCTCTCAAAAATGCAGAAATCGCAGGAATAGGATACAAGAAAACGAGGTTTTGGGAACATGTAACATTGAACAAAATTCTGGATTTTCTCATATAAGTACGATTTAAAATAAATAAAATGCATGCGAAATTAATTGTAAGGGTTTTTCTAGGTTCGGACTGAATTTTTAGTATTTCTAATAGTTTTCTTCGAAAGACGTGTTAGAATATAAAGTTAATTCGTTAGTCAGGAATCAAAATATCTGAACAATACCATAATTGATAAAATTATAAATATAAAGAAGCACTGGCCCCGCATTTTTTCAATAATAAATGGCCAATTGATAAATTGATTTATTAAAACATAAAATCTTTGCTAACATGTATGTAAAAAAAATTAAAGTCATTTAAGAACTGATTTTTTAATTAAGCAGGCAGAGAGTATATTATTTTTATCTAACATATACTCAAACTCTGGGATATGTTATATTAGTAAAAATTGAAGAAAAGCGTAATAGTAGACCCTATTAGTTAGAATTTATTTCTTAATCTTAAGTATGTGTTTAAGTTCATTAATATTCATCGTAGATCTTTACCGATTAGTAATCCATTAAAGAAACATAAGGAAAGGCATAATTTTATTGTATATAATCGTGTTCGCACGCATATTATCTTTAACATTTTCATATGTATGTAAACTCAGATAAGTTACGTAATGACAAAACTGGTTCTGATAATGCTGAATAAAGTTTTGAGGAAATACATTAATATGAAAATCCGCACGTCATGTAGGTAAGAGTAAGAGTCCCTATAAGTGTGCCTGTCAAAAAAATATATGGAAATAATTAAATCAAATAATTTTTATAGAAAAATTAAAGTATTTTTTTTATATTTGTTCGCGCTTTACAATTTAGTCGCACGGGCTTTTGGGGGGTCGTTCTCGGAAGTCGCGAGCTTCCTGTGCGCTCTCTTTTATCGTAACCACCATCGCAGAGAGGACGCACGCCTCCTTGATCGAGGTACCCGCGAGACACGCGCTCTAGTTCGCCTCGCCGTGGCCCTTCACGTTAGTTATTCTTTCTTTCTTCTCATCTACACACAGTTACATACCGGATTTATTAGTATCTAATAAATCGAGTTTTTCTTTAATTTCAATATTGTATTTTTTATTGTCTTCAAGCGCCACGTGTTCTCCCTACCTTCTTACCTTCCTAAACTCGGTAAAATTCAATATCCCTCGCGCGATCGCCTCTATTTAGTCTCATCTACGACAATATTGAAAAAAGGAAATTGTATTTCAAGACTTTCAAGGATAGTTTATATTTAAAAAAATCATCTTCCGATTTCACAACATTTATCGTGGTCTCTTATGAAACACTCTTAGAACTCATGACTTTTTATAAGTAAATGAATAGCTTATTCGAATTATTTACTTCAAATAAAGTGTATGTTATGCAATCAAAATAATTTTGGTATCAATAAATCAGTAAAATAAGTATATTTAAAACTTTTTTTTTAATTTTATTACTGAATCCACTGAGCGGGTAAAATTTTAAGACTTGTCCGCATATTTGTGTGCCGCCATTCGCCTCTTCGCGATCGCGAACCTATAACCTTCTTTTAGATTGTAACACGTGATATTTGATTAAAATTGGTCACTAACCCTAATTATTGTTAAAAAATTTAAAATTAATCATTAAATAAATTTGTACTACTCCACCAGCTCCTTGTCGAAATATAAATAGGTCCTAGTTAGTATTTCACGGGATCGCACAAAAAAATCGTACTTATGTGATAGAGAAATTATCACCGTATTCTCATTTATTTTGTTAAATCAGGATTTTGAAATATCTGAATTAGAGTATTAATAAACTTCTTAAAAAATAAAGTTAATATTTTGGTTATTAATTTTGTTAAAAAAAAGTTTGTTGAAAAAAATTTGATTTGCGACTACTTATACACGTTTTCAAAATTGAAAAATATATTTTGGACAAAGAATAATTCAAATTTAAACGACCCAAGACCACATTATTTTGTTGCGGAAATCCAGAAGCCGGAAACGAAGAGGGTAGCAACGCGAGCGGGGATAAGTACGTATAGGTATATATAGTCCGATGAGACCAAGGTTCGTAAACTCTGCAAATTTAAATTTTGACCATTACCATTTGTATAGCAGATTATTCTCCAAATCCAATCTCAATGGTGGTTTCCATGCAGCCTACTGGCCTAGCAGCACGTATCCTCCACACCTTTATTATCCTTTCCTATTACAACATATACCTATAATTTTTCCTGTGAGGACCTCTCTCTTCTTTTTTCATCACTGTTTTCCATACCTTTCATCCATCCCGCATTCGCCCAGGGTTATGCCTGTGGGACGGGGAAAACCTATAGGCAAACCACGTGGGA
>JAPYZP010000224.1:0-31081 GCA_030522985.1 Torymus sinensis | reverse complement strand
ATTGAGAAAAAAATTATGCGACAGGTGTGCTCCAAAAAAAAATTTTTGCCTTGTTTGTGACAGAAAAAGTGTGACGGTTTGGAAGATTTGCTCATATACCTAACTATAATGCCAACAATATAATAGTGCAGCAATTGAAAATTTTGTTGTATTTAAAATGCAGCGCTATTAAATCACAAACTTTGGACTCTAGTAAGACGATCGTAAAATTTTTTTCATAAAATTGATGACCAGTGCTTCAACAGCTAGTCCACGTCGTGAGAGTCGCGCAAAATTCTAATATTTATTAGAGTATTTATTGAGTGTCTAACGCTGAAAGGCTACAAACTAATACATTAAATATGTTTTAAAAGTATATTACTGTGATCTAAAAATTATCCAAAAATCATTCAGAGAATATTCACCAAATAATATCCAAAACTTATTAAAACAATATCCAAAGTTTATTCATCCAAAATTATGAAAATCGAACGGGTGAATTAGAAAGAAAAATGTGAAGAAACATTACTTTGATATAATAGAGGTGAATAGTATTGACTTTTAGCGGCACAAAAACCGGGGCTACTAGAAAATTTCGTCCATTTTTTTCTAAGATTTAAAATAAATACACGAAGAGAACGAGAGGGGAAAAAAATAGGTACCTAAACCATAACAAGACAGAACACCAAGATTTATTTCATTTTCACATGCAATCACAATACAGTGATGCACCAATTTTATAAATGTTACTCATTCATTCGTTCGATTTAAGGAATAAATATTTTATATTTCAATATTAATTAAGCGTTTATACGAAATGACAAATGTGTCTAGATTTATTATGAAAATTGGCAAAAAATGTGTCGAAGTCGCCGCTGCTACTTACACTTAGTGGCATCGGACACACGAAACAGCGCGCGGAATCATCTCTAGCGGGGCCCGAATTGGAGCCAAGAGGGCTTTTTTCAACCCTTCATTTGTTGTTCCTGAAAGCGTTTTTTTCGAGTAAGCACGAGACACAAATGGTACTACTAACTCTATGTCTCTCGGCCGGCATTAACGGGCCAAAGAACTAGGGGCGGCCTGCGGTTAGGCGGCCGAGAAGAAGAAGCTCTGGCCAGCGTTAACGGGCCGAGAAGAAGAGCAGCCCATCCATGGCGCGCGAGTGTGCCGCTCTACTCGCGCAGAAAAGGGCCATGGGTACTGGGAAGTTCCGGAGAACACGTTTGGCACAGCACCCGCCCTGATAGCCAAGGGGGGGACCCGATTCATGGCCAGGGCGGAGATCCTGAGATGTAGGTTGGATGGATTGGATTAGCGCACAAACGAGGTACAAAATCCGGCTCCCATCTTATTGCGTCATCGCAGCGTAACAAGAAAAGCCACACAACACACACACATACACACATACACACACCGCACTGACAGCCGAAATAGAAACCGCGCATCAGCCGGCCGGCATGAGATTCCCCATCTTACTCATGGTACGGTCGGCAGCTGTCCCGGAAGATGGTATGATCTTTGTTCTTATATACTAATCGAATGGTCCGCGAACCGCTTGCGAGAGTCGCAAAGTTCACGTGGAAACACGGTCGAGTCCGCCTGACGGCCGATGCGGTAACTTACCCTGACATATGGTGTATAACTAAGTCGGTATAGTAGGGGCCTGGAACGTGATATTTGTCGCTGCAGCGTTCTCTAATACTTTGACGTTAACAATGAGTAAATAAATAAATATTAGTTCGTGAATATCATATTTTTTTATTGTGTTTATCAATACTGTCCGTCTATTATTTTGATCATCGGCTATATAATAACTATTAGAGAATTGAACCATTGATATTTATAATGAAGTGAAGTTATTATTATTATGTTTACATGCCGAGGGAAATTTCTGAAATCGTTTAAATGAATGGAAACTTTTTATGAAACATTATTGGGCATGCATATTTAAACCAAAATTAAGGATTTCATGAAAATCACAAAAATTGTGATCTAAAAAAATTAATTTATGGTGGAAACCTTTCTTGAGTCTCTACAGATTACTCCAAAAATAAAAAAAAAATGATGGTGTAAGAAAAAAGGTTTCAATACGATAATTGAAATAAATACCACTTTACGCGGTGTGACTATATTATAGATACGCAAATACCTAGCATGGAGTTTTTCTTCATGCTGCTATGTTTTATGCCTTTCGGTTGAAAAAAAAACCAGGAAAAAAACTTTTTTTACAGTAAATGAAAATGAATTTTTTCAAACGAGCTTAGATATATTGGGATTCCATCTTAACGCTTCAACTTTGAAGTCAAATATTTTTATTTTGAATGCCGAGCTTTGAAGCATGTACTAAGGACACTAAATTAATTAACAAGAAATGTGATTTTCCGGAGAACCAGTGTGTCTTATAAGCATGCAAGTAGTATTTATTTAATCTAAAAAATACTCGTGATTAAAACTTGAATATATATAGAAAGTCTGATTGAGAAATAAATGTATGGAGTTGAAAATCCATTCAGAATGAAATACAGAAAACGTGCAATAGCTATTTTCATTCAACGGATTAAATTGAAATACCAGCGCCTTCTACGAAACTAATTTAGCATATCGAAATGTCCAATACGTGTACATCGCAGCATACCTGCTCGTAATAATTTTACTTAAAAATGCTTCGAATTCCTATCAAGTCGTAATTTTAATAAGCAAAATAATACCACCTTTGCTTATCGTCCATAACAATTATCATGGCATGTCGCACATACAAAAAAAGGGGGATTATAAACAACAAAAACTATTTTATTCAAAATAATTCGCTTATCAAGCTACTTTCACGAGAGAGGAACAAAAAATCAGGAAATCGCTATCGATAACGCAATCACTCGAGGGGGCGGCGATATATTGACAGGCCTTAAAGGGTTCCGAGCTACTGGCGATATTCATCGCAATGTCGCCCTCGTGCTGACGGGCGGCTGAAAGTTACGTGAGAGATTGCAGACGAGAAACGCACGCGCGCTCGCGCGGAATAGGAAAGGGGCTATAGAGCCGCTGATATAACGTCTGTTTATTACGGCCGGTAATGGCGAAAAAGGATTTTCGCGTCTGACAGGTCAACATCCGTGTGTAGTTTCACGTGTATATAGTGTACGCGGGCGCGCGTTCTTCGTCCTGCTTTTTCCCTCTCTTTATCTTTCTTTCGCGTTGCGTATCCATGCTGGCTTTATTTCGCAATCAAAGGTATATGTGACTAATTTTCAGCATCATTCGCGCATGAAGGAGCGTTAGGGCTATAGGGTTGATGGGAAAATTGTATTAAAGGAGAGTAAATCCTTTGGTTAATGTGCGCGCGTCATTTTTGTTTGCTTATTGCGGGTAGGTGTTTGGGTATAGATATAATATAGATATGAGAAATATGAAAACATTGCTTTTGTGCTATCATATAGTTATAATCGTTGTTTTTACTAACTATATATAGCAGTTATGCAGTATTCATTAATATAATTTGTTTAGATAATATAATTATAATTATATACGTATACCACAATAGAAATCGTTGATAAACAATGACGAATTGTATATAAAAATTTCTCCAAACCTTTATTTTGCAAATATATATTGAAACTACAAAAAAATAGTCGAAAATAACCAACATTTTTAAAAGGCACTTCAGCACCGTTTAGATGCACGCGCACGCGCTTTGAATCATAAAAAGGTCAGCCTTCAATCAACCCGATTCTGCAGCGTGTCCCGCGCGGAACTCGCGCGTTATTTTCCAAAATTTATATAGATTTCTTGCGAACTGCATTCCGCTCGCATACTCGTCACGCCGCGCAAAATAGAAAAACTCCCAAAGGAGAAAACAATAATACAAAAAAAAACGCGGCTTTTCGAAAAGCCTGAAAAATCTCCATTCTTGCGCGCGTATATTTCTCCATCATATATATACGAACTCCGCGCGTTCGAATCGCACGCGCACGCAGTGGAATTGTTTGCGGTCGATAGGCTTTCAACGACTGCGCTATATATATATATACCACACTCGTGCGAGCGTAAACGTGTGGCAGTTGACAGTTTTTGCTTTGATTAATTGTATAACACGCGACGTCCACGCGCTCGGACTCCTAATGTCCGCGCGAATAGTTCGCTTCCTCGCGTATACACAGTCACAAACATACACAGATAGCATATATAATATATATGTGTGCGGGAGAGTCGAGGACAAGCGAGATTTATAGTGCGGCCCTTTTCGCGCACTGGCCAGAAATTTTGGTATACATATATATATACGAGTGCGTGCGAAATATATTTGATGCGGCCCACACACGCGGGCGAGCGCTTGCGGTCGGCTCTCCTCCCCCGTCGGCGAGCGACTGAATAATTTAGAATGAGAGTGGGTGGCTGCTCGATGCATATTTCAGACTCGCGATGTCTCTTTTTAAGTTTCGCACGATGTGTTTGATTTCCTGCGTAGATTGTTTGCCGCCGCGCGGGCACTCTGATCTGAATGACGCACGAGGTAAAAATGTCTCGGTTGTGGAACGATTGAATTAGGTGTTGGGGTGGAAGGGCGGATGGGATGATTCGAGAGAGAGAGAGAGAGAGAGAGAGAGAGAGAGAGAGAGAGCGAGAGAGAGAGAGAGAGCACTTAGCTGGTCAATTAAGACTGCTGGTGACCGGATTCGAGATGTAAGGGCTATTGATATCTGGAAATAGGTTATATAATAGAAGTGGACTGATATGCAGAAACTCTTTGGCGACATTTATCCGCGAGTATTTTGAAGTATATAATGTGTGAAAAGAGCTGAAATAACTTCGGATATGCTTCTATTGTTGGTCAATACGAATATTGAATCAGAATAACGGCCAGATTGAACGAAACGTATAATAATTGATGCAATTTGTGGAAAAGTTTTTCTTATAAATAACTAATATACAGAATAACAATTCTCTATTATATATAATGAGAAATTAATTCCCCATCAAAAGACAATATTTTTTGTAACATAATTATATAAATCCATAAAACTGTCGCGCGTTGGTCAACACAACCGCGACATATCCATCCCTTCGCGTCCATTAAAACACGATAATTTCGCGAACCGTACGCGTTAAATATCTATATACAAATCGGCAAACCGCATTATCGCGACGCATCATTCTCTGTGCCACGGAAAATTCGTATATATATCGCCAGGAAAATGCATCCTGATGTGATAACGCCGTCGCGGGAAAACGTTAATATCGGCCCGTCATCAGCGCCAGTGCGAACTTTTTTTTCCGTCCTTCCTGAATATACATATAGAGTGGCTGACGCCTGAGCTTTATGAGCGCCAGGATTATACTCCGACAATGCACATAAATAAATAGCCGATAGGTACGGAACGCGTTTCGCCGCACGAGCGCGAATTGTTCATGGCACGTGATTTTATTTCCTTGTTTTGTTTGCCCTTTTTGATAAACATTTTTCTTTAGTCACCGAAACAAATAGTTTTGACGGGTGATCAAAAGTTTTCAAATAAAAACGTTCGATTATTTAATATCGTGCCGGTAACGATCTTTCAAGACTTATATGTAATGCAAGATGGTTAAGTAATGTAAACTAGATTCATATATTGAAATAGATTATTACGGAATCGAAAATGATTTACATTGCCGTTCTAACAATTAATTAATAAAATTTTGTGAATTCTATGTACATGTCAAACTAAGATCAATTATTTATAACAAGAAATGAATATAACGCAGTACGTGATCGAATATACCTATAGTCTTTACTCAAGATAAATAAAAATTCAGTATATTCCGAATTTTCTCGCTCGAGCACCTAGTATATAATATGCGAAACGACCTGTTGTCTTTAGCCCCGGGGGGTCAGCCTCCCACGCCTCGGAAAAGTTCGGCTGCTGACCTTGCCAATATGGTCTCCGCTCACCGAACTACCCCAACATCTGGACGGAGAAATATGGTACTATACCTGATCTCCGCCATATTGGCAACCTTGCATGCGAAAACCTACCTAATTGTTCTTAATTATTTTTTCGCATTTCAACAATTTTGTTAGAAAAAAAGACTCGCAATTTTTGTTGTCAATTTTTTTCTTTGTGCAGTAAACAAAAAATTTTAAATATCAAACGCTTTCCTCGCCTATTCAACACTCCTACACCACGCTTTCCCGGGATGGAGTCTAGAAATACACGGGAAACGAACCCTACCGCAACATGGGCCCACGGCGTCAGTCCCCCGAAAGGCGGCATGGAGAGAGCATCGGAGCGTCCTTTTAACAACTCAGGATAACACGCTACCCATGCTTCCCCGCTTGTATAAAGTTCAAAGTTAGTGGATAAAATAAAGTTGGTGAAGTGATAGGAAAAAGAAAAAAGTAAACTTTTGAGTTTTGCCATGCAGAATTATGGACTGACTAGAGGCTCCTTAGCCGTAAGTTTTCAGATATAAATTACTATAATTTAATAAATCTATATTATATTTATTTTATGTGTTTTTAATTTCAGAACATTGAAGAAACTTTTCAAAGAGAAGTCAAGCCGATATTGTACGTATGTGTAAGTAAATAAATTGATAGCCAATTTGAAAATATTTGTAAGGTACCAAAAAAGTGAAAATAATATAATATATATAATACAATTTTCATAAAATGTGCATGTATTGTGAAATACATGCCAGTATTAGGATAGAGTGGATAGTTGATATTAATTATGTACTTGTATACATAGACCTGATTTGAATCATTACACGCGGAGAAAAATTTATTTGTAAACTTTACTTTTTTTAACGAAAATTTGTTATCTTCATAGTAGCGCTGGGATACACTCGACATGTGGGATTGTTTACTATTTAAATAGTAATTTTTAAGATTTGTCGTAATAGATTTTAGTTTTTAAATAATAATTTTTATGGTTTTTTTTTTAGCATATTTGAGTTTTTGAAATAGTAATTGTTATGACTGCTGAAATGAAATATCACATAATCAATTAATTTGCTACAAAAATAATGAAAACTATTATTTCAAAAAGTCAAATTTTCAATTAAAATCATAAAAATTATTATTTAGAAAGTAAAATTTGCTACGAATATTATAAAAATTACTATTTAGAAAAGTAAAAATCCCACCTGTGTCTCAGCACTACTGTGAGAATAGTAAATTGAATTATAAAAAAATTAAAGTTTACTGATAAATTTTTTCCCGTATGTACTTCTGCAGGGGTGGTAAAAGTCACAGAAAATAAATTAAGACAGTGATGGGTTATTGTTAAAAAATTGGGTATCATTATTGTATGCAAGAAAATTTGTTTGTTAAATTTTCGCTTATATTAGTATAGATCCTCCAGATAAACTACCCTATACTGAACATACAATAATTTACCTTATAATTTACTGCATAATAACCCACACTCCCCTATTCATGTTTTACATTCTTTTTCAATATCCATAAGTATAATCAATATGCATTAACCCTATTTTTCATCGCTATTACAGACTATAAGGCGGAGCAACACCGACGATTTCGCGCTCCGTGTATCTGACGGCGTCATCGTCATGGGGCGCGTTTATCTCAACGAGGGCTTAAGACAGCTAATGCTCGACAATGCGCTTCTTCTTAGGCAGGGTAGCGTGATTCGCGTCAACGACTTTTATCCTATCATAATGGCAGATCCATTTACAATGACGTATGTACATACATATACTTACGCGAATGCATTGCTTCGATATTTTCTCGATTTTGCGTGTATTTAATTTTAATGGATCATTTGAAAATTTGTTGCAGATGCAAACCAGGCCTGTTGATAAACGACATAGAGATTGTGAACCAAGTTCAAATTTACGGGGACATGGCTGATGCAGCGTAGAAGATCGTTATGATGACGAGATGGGAAAAAGAGGCTATTATCTGTGGAGGGGTTTTTCCGTTAAATAATATTACATTCTTCTCAGATGGATGGAAAAAGAGATCTGTATGCTTTTATAAACTAAATGACATTGTTCTTAATTTTTTCGATCTGCGTATATTCTGCCACTTTTGCGAATATAAACTGTATAAAATGTAAAAAAATGAGATATTCATAGACAAAATCTTGTTGACAAAAAAATAATTTTCATGCATTAAAAATAGTTGAGTATTCATAATTAAATAAGAATTTCAACTTACAAAAAATCATTTTTGTACATATATACATACAGTACAAAATGGAATTTACATCAAATTTTATAAAATAAATACGTTGATAAAAAAACAAAGTTGGTGTATGCTTTTTTTATTTACTATTACATTTTCCTTACAGAATAATATCAAATTCAACAATCCCAGAAGTTCATAAAATGCGGTCTGATATTTCGCCATTGATAAGTACACTTTCTATGTTATCGACAATCGGCATGATAAAAAGTTATCGTTGGACTTTGGACATTGCGTATACTTCATACTCATCATATACCTACTGCAGATAGCAACTGCACCAATGCAAGAGTTTCTACGTAGGAGAACCGCGACAATTTTTACGAAAGCAAATTAATATTTATGGACAATGTACATATTAAATTAATTTGTCTTATGTCTATATTTTGCACATAAGGTTATAGCTATGCAGATAATAAAAATCTATGGGAGACTAAAAAATTAATACACATAAATAATTTCGATACCAACTTCAGTTTTCAAACGTATCGTACCTAATCAACAAATGAACTTTGACAGCACACAAAACAAGTGTATGTATGTACATTTTTCGTTCAGTGCAACTACCCCACAACATGATTTCTTACTAAAAATAAAAAATGATCACGTAAATCATTTTAATTTTTCCTTTTAAAATTTCCTGACAATAACATTTCTGCACCCTGTGTGTTGCATACGGTCGGCCATTTTCAATTCTTCATACGCGCGAAAACGACCGGTATCTATATGTTTTGAGCGGGCGCTGCCTGTACAAGTCACAACAAGTTGGCGGGAATTCACGGCACCTACACCGCAGATAATAAGTACATCATTATACGCATAAATACCGGAAAGTTACGGTGAAAAAGATCGCTGGACGAAAAACTATCGCTTGGAGAATAGTTCCGTTGACGGAGATTTTCATTAGGTTTTGTTAAAACTCAAGAACAAGATGCCTGAGCTCACAGAAGGTGCCTTAGACGTAAGTCCCTTTGTCCTACTGTAATGTGGTTATGCAGCGATGCCGCGTGATATTACGTTTCAGTATTTTGCGATAATTATGCGTTGATTTTGCAATTTTTTAGAGGATTATGAACGGGGAGGAGGTAGACGAGCCAATCTTGCAGATTTTGGTGAGTTCACACTTTTTCTAAGATTTGGTGCTGTAGACCCTTTATTGCATGCATAGGTCAAATTTTTCTAATGTTGATATCTCTTTTTAATGTAGGGGAATAAGAAGTTGGCTAGTTCGTCTAGTGGGGAGAGGTACCGATTATTAGTCTCTGATGGAGTCAAGTCCAACTCTTTTACTATGCTGGCGACTCAGTTGAATGATCTTGTCACCACCAATGTTCTCTCCGAACATTCCATTGTTAAGATCAATCGATATGCCATAAGTATGGTAAACAATGGTGGTACTCAGAGGTGAATTAGCAATTTACTATTATTTACTTACTCTAGCTTTAAATATTACAAAAATTTATAAAAAAAGTTTACTATTTGATATGAATAATCTTTTCAATGTCATGCAAAATGACCTTTCGTCAGAATGTAAAATTTGGTGCTAAGGAATCTAAAATTTCTAATTTTAAAAACATACTGCATAAACTTGATACATTAGCATGTTTTTGGAATTTTTTTCTTTTCAGACGAGTTATGGTTATCCTCAATATTGAAGTTTTGGTTCCTGGCGAGCAAGTAGGAAAAGTGTTGGGAAGTGTCAGTGGTGAAAGTGGAAAACCAGAAGAAGTAGCAACATCAGGCCCGGCAATGACTAATGGTCATTCAAGACCTACGAATCAACAACCAGCATCAAGACCACCACCTAAAGCCAGTAAGTCTTACTTATCTGAAATACTATATAAGAATCTGCCGTAAATTAATTAATAAATTCTTAATTCAAGATAATACAGGTGCAAATCAACTTAATGATTCACTTTCCAGTGGTGATGGCATACATACAACTCCTATAGCTGCTCTAAGTCCTTATCAAAACAGGTAAATATTTTGCAAGAATATATATGCAAGTTTTGCATAAATAACTGCAATAATTACATGTGATATGTTGTTTATATTTTAGATGGGTTATTAAGGCTCGTGTAACAAATAAATCACCAATAAGAACCTGGTCCAATTCTCGTGGTGAAGGAAAACTTTTTAATATTGACTTACTTGATGAAAGTGGTGAGATTAGATGCACAGGTTTTCGTGATCAATGTGACAAATTTTATGATATGATTGAGGTACAGAAAATTGTTTTTACATGCATAGAGAAATATTAAAGTACCTTAAATAACCTTGCTTTTACAGATAGGAAAGGTTTATTATATTTCACGTGCCCAATTAAAGCCTGCAAATAAACAATTCAACAACTTAAAAAATGACTATGAAATGACTTTGTCAAATGAATCTCAAATAGCAGCCTGCAATGAGGAAACTGAGGAAATTCCAACTTTACAGTTTAACTTTGTGCCAATAAATACTGTTGAATCTAAACAAAAGGATGAGTTAATTGATGTCTTAGGAATTGTCAAAACATGTAGTGATGTGCAAAGTCTTACTGCAAGAACTACAGGTCGAGAACTTAAGAAAAGAGATATTGGTATTGTTGACGAAAACAACGATTTAGTAAGTACTTTTGCAATTTTTTAAATATAAAAATTTGTATGGAAAGCTTACATTTTATTTTAAAAATTTCACTCTAGGTTACAGTTACACTGTGGGGCACTCAAGCTGTTGATTTTGATGGTAACACTAATCCTGTGATAGCTATCAAAGGCGCGAAAATTGGTGAATTCAATGGCGGAAAAAATCTTTCTTTGGTCGCTTCGTCAATGCTCCAAGTTGATCCAGATATTCCACAGGCACATAAGTATGTCATTTTAACTGAAAATCCATATGGAATTAAAAATATATTTGGACAATTTTAATAATTATCACACATTTAGATTACGAGGTTGGTTCAAAACCGTTGGTGCAAACGAAGAATCGCGCTCTTTGTCTAAAAGTCTTGGTGGTGGTGGTAATATGAATGGACCTTGGTCAACATTCAAAGAAGCGGAAGAACAAAGATTTGGACATCCAGACATGCCAAATATGTTTATTACCAAGGCAACTGTTAATCTTATCAGATCTGAAAATTCTCTTTACAAAGCATGTCCTGCTGAAGGATGCAAAAAGAAAGTTGTTGATCAGAGTAACGGAATGTACAAATGTGAAAAATGTCAAAGGGAATATCCTAATTTTATTTACCGTCTCTTGGCCAGTGTAAGTATCACAAATTTTTATTAAATTCAATGAATACAGCTAATTATATTAATATCTTGGAATTTTCATATTACAGACTAATTTAGTAGACTGGACTGGTAACCAGTGGGCAACAGCATTTAATGAGGAAGCTGAAATTTTATTATGTGCAACGGCTCAAGAACTGGGAGAACTAAAGGAAAGAGATAATGATGCATTCCTGGAGAAAATTGGAGCTGCAGCATTTAAATCCTATATCTTCAAATTACGTCTTAGATTAGAAAACTTTAATGTATGCAACACCATACTACTCACATGCATATATATATGCATAGTTTGAAAAGATTATTAAATTTCTACTTTTTCTTTTCAGGATGAAAACAGATTAAAAGCAACAGTAGCTTCGATTCAACCTATTAACTACAAAGCTTATACTGATCAACTATTAAGTAAGATTAAGGAATTGGCTGACATCAAAAATTAGACTCGTATGATATGTTTATTCTTTGGATATTCAAAATTACTATTTTTTCATACATCTGTTTTTACGTTATTTAAGTGGTTTTGTACCATTATTAAATATAGTACTTTCATTTTGATTATGATTATAAGATTAAAAAATTATTGTAGGATATATGAGGACCGTTTACAGACCATTACTAAATCTAGCGTTTTCATTTTGATTATAAGCTTAAAAGTTATTGTATAGTATATGAGAACTCGTTTATGTTTTCAATGGCCCTCAAATTTTCAATTGAAATGAAGATTAAATAATAGTTGTTTATTGCGTGTAAAAATCCTACTTATTGTGTTATAATCAAACATTCACTCCGATTGGCGTACAAATCTATATATTTAATTATAGGCTCGTAATTTATATACGTTATTTTTTAAATTAATGTTAAATTATTCTTATCATGTATATTGAATAAAGCAAATTTTTTTCTAAGAACGGTTTGATGTATTATTTACGTACCTATACATATATATTTGTATCAGTGCAACTATTCAAATATAATAATTATGTACAAGTCTCGTGATATATTATAGGTATAGGTGTGTGTGTGTGGGTGTATAAAATTATTTTTAAAAACAAAAAATAATTCATTACATGCTGAATAATATTTTATAATATACCTATAAATCTATTTACGAAATAGGGTGACTACCAGTAGCTGGACGATTACTAGAAGATGAACAAATTGTAGTTTAATTAATAACAAACTTTCTAAATTCATTTTACTGTAAAGATAAATGTAAAATCGATCTAAGCAAATTTTTTTTATTAGATTTATGTACTTACAGATTACAGTAAGCGGTACTTCTTAACGGATAAAACATCCTGCATCGTCCATTTAATGGTTTAGTTACTCTATACTGAATACTAGCGATATTTTTTTTTTCACCTTACCCTGGCCGAAAGTGTCACTTTTGCTCCCGGTTTAAAAACGTGAATGTGGTATTTTCGGCCCCAGTATGGTGAAAAATGGTATACGCTCCACAGGAGTAAAATTAGCTAGCCCACATCTTATGTTTGCCACCCTCACCTTCGACCTGACACGATACGGACTGTCCAAGTTTTTTCCTCCCTATATGCGTAATATACTATTTAATTTTGTTGATCTAAGTGTTTGTAAAAATCAACAATAATCAAAGCGAGTGCGAAGAAAATAGGTAAACATCGTCTTCAATACCCTAAGAAAAAATCTTAATGGCCATTGATGTTGATAAATACGAAATGTAGCGTAACGTTCTGGTGTACGTCGCATTGCGCGCAGGAGACCGATAGCCTTTGCGCACTTTTCTTTTACAGTAAGAACTACATATTTTATCAAAGTTTGTATATTTTACAATTTTCGCTGTTTCGGTCTTACTAATTATTCATTGTAAACTGGGCAGTAAATTTCAAATAATGTAAATAATGTATGGAAATGATTGTAAAAACCATTTTATAATAAAATAATTTTTTTTTTTAATAAAGTTGCATTGGGCAGGTACTTCATTATATTAATTATCTACAGCTTTGAAAATATTGATAATAATTTGCATTACCTTATTTGATTAAAATTAAAAATTTGAAAAATAAAAATTTAAATTGATTAAATTTGATTCAGTAAGTATAACAGAAACTCATAAAACCTATCATTTCACTTTATAAATAGCTCAATATTATAATCAACAACAGTAAAACACTGCTGCTAACTGAATTACCAGAATGCTGTCTCAAAGAGTATCTTCGAGAAGATAAGTACTTGAGATGGAATGCGGAAAAGTATAGCTACATTTTAAAATACGCATTTTTACGTCAAAATTAACTCGTGAGTAGTTTTAAAATACATAATTTAGAAAGAAATCAAATATACTTTAAGAATATCGGTTTCCATTTTGCATATCTTTAGAGCAAATTAAAAAAAATAATTATTTTTTAAAAAAAAAATTTTGCAAAATTGTTATTTTATACCAGTAAAATTGTAAAATCATCCATTTGACTCTAGTTCTAAGTTAGGACATATATATAAGTACCTAAAATGCACGCGAAAGTCCAGCTCATTATGTCCATCCGTTCAAGAGTTATGCAGCAGACAAAATTTGGTTTCATGTATACATACAAACATACATTTTTTAAAAACCCATTATTCTAACTCTGGAACCTCAAAAACATCGAAATTCATCAAAATCTTTGATTCGAAAAATTTCACTGTTACAAAGCTTTCTCTTTGAGGAAGCCACTGATAATCCTGAAGAAACTAAATATATTTTTTTTTTTTATTCCAGAAGGTATCGGCACCAGGCCATGTTCTTGAAGAAACTAAATATCGGTCACCAACATGTGCTTTTCGAGTTCTTATATAAGTAGACAAAATCAGTGCTCGTGCTCCCATAAAATCCATCCCTCCACGGACGCGCGTGCTTCCTCTTCCCTTTATTAAGTACCGCATTTATATTTACGTTTATATCTCGCCGTTATCATGAATGACTCATGCAGTAGTAAGCAGGTAATCTTCCTCCTACAATAGGTACCGATGCGACTTTTCGCGTTCCCTCTTCCCACCACCAGATTAAAAATCGCTTTCGCTTGCATGCACGCGTGAGGCGCTCAGCACACGTAATACTTATAATGATGTGTGATTGAAAAGATCAAAGCAGCGCAGAGTGCGGAGACTGTGTTATTTTTCCAGCGCAGCCCGCGAGTTACATACACGCGGCACACTAGCTACTGTAGCTTATATGTATATACTTATATACAAGAATAGTGAAGGAGAGAAGAGAGAAAAAAGAGTACGACGAGGCGAGAGCCAAGAGTGCGGGAGAGCGTATATAGGGAGCGAGACGAAGCAAGCCGCGCGCATATATAGGCTAGATAAGACGTTCCCGCGCGCGACAGAGACGGAGAGCTTGCGCGCGCGCTTGCTACTGGCGTACAATATATAGAGGCGCGGGCGCAGGTATATATATACATATATATAGTCACGCACAGGGCGCAACGCGCGCGCGAGAGCGAACCCTCGAAGAGACAGAGATAGCGGGAGGAGTCCCTCTCTGGCGCGAGTGCACGAGCACCCATGGAAAAGCGCATATAGGTTAGAGAGGCGACGACGGGGGTGTGTGCGCGCGCGAAACGAGAAAGAAGCGAGACGGAGCGAGTCCGACAGCGAAGGGCCCAAAAAGGGAACTCGCGCGCGCGCGCTCCCGCCTGTTGTATATATTATACATATATAGGTATATATATAAGTACGACGACGACGGCGACGCGACGGGGGCATCATCAGTAGCAGCAGGCAGCAGAGCAGCTAGGCGCGCACTCTCTTCTCTCGGGGGCTGAGAGAGAAATTTCGAGGGAGAGGGAGAGAGAGAGGGTGACTGCTGCGACTGCCGCCACCACCACACATCACGGCCACGATCAGAGGCACACACGGGGGTGGCACTGAGCCGCGCGCGCAGAGGGAGAGAGAGAGGACACCTGGCCGCCGCGACATATCTCTCGTCATCGTCATGAGTCCAGCGAAGAGCTGCAGTTACTGTTACAGCAGCAGCAGCAGGAGCTAGGAGTGGTGTACACCCTCTCTGCCGCGTGCCGCGCTGCCCTTACTACACTGCTGTGTGTGCATAGTGCATCGTGCACACGTCGCGCGCGAGAGAGAGAGCAGTCAATCGTTATCTCCCCTAACCTTTCGGCCGCTCGCGCGCGGGCGCTGGAGAGAGGGATAGAGAGAGAGAGTGAGAGAGAGAGAGAGCAAAGCATCAGCAGCAGCGGGACCGTGCATAATACCTCAACCTCGGGGGTGTTGCAGCAGTGTGCGTGTGTGTGCGTGCGTGTGTGTGTAGGTGCGTGCAGTCCGTGGCCCACGCGCGCCTCTGTCTCCCGTGTGCGAGGAGGAGGATACGGGAGAGGGAGAGAAGGAGAACGCGCCCACGAGGAAGCGTGTTCAGGTGGCCACGAGAGAGGGAGGCAGAGTCAGAGCGAGAGAGATAGAGGGATATATACGAGCGAGAGCCCACGATGATGCGTCGGCCGAGGCTCGCCCACGACTCCTAGTTTTCACCGCGATAGAGCCACCGGCTGAGAGGATGACGGCCTGTCTGCCGCTACAGCGACGACGGATCTAGGCGCAAGAAGCGTGTGCGTGACTCTCGCGAGTTTGTTCGCGGGCAAAGGTGCTGGTGCGGGCTGGTAGTGTGCACGCGGCGGCGGCGAGTGCGAGTGGGTGGTGCTGCTGCACGGAGGCGAGGAAGACGCACAGACGGCGAACACGACGAGGACGACGACGAGGCGTGAGGGTGCGGAGCCGTCGTCATGGCATCGTCTCATAAGGGCATACAGATCGGCAACGCCTGGTTCCAGAAGAAAATCAACCTGCGGCCCCAGCACAGGGGCGTGCACCTCGTCACCGAGGAGATACTCAGGCAGATACCCGAGCTCTGCCAATTCTCCGTTGGCCTCTGTCACATACAAAGTGGGTAGAACCTTGAGACAGAGCTGGCCTTCCGGGGCCTAGTCTCTGCTTTCTGTGATAAGAGTGGACATCGAAAGGGCTTGTCACATTGGGCTTGTTGAGGTTTAGTCAAAGTTTTGTATTGGAAAGCTAGGTTTTCTTTTGGAGTCCAGTAGTGCTCCGAAAGGTGGTGGAATGGAGCGGAGCATTGAAAATATTTTAATGACTTCGATGGGAATTTGAATTTTCAAACGGCTTGAATCTTTAAAACATGACTTTTTTCAACAATGTTATGAATAATTAATAAATTGGCATATTACGTGTTAGTCTTTGACCTGACCTACTGTTTACGAAGAAAAACCTGTTGAAAAGATGTGTAATGTTACAGGGATATATACTTAATTATTTCATTGATAATTGTTGAACATTTTTACAATTCTTTATTTTTATATATTCAAGTTGATAAAACTGATAAAATTAAAGAAGTACTTTTCAATTTGATAATTATAATTAATAAAGTCTTAGAATATTGTTAGAAATAATTTAACAGTTTTTTATAACAATTGGTATAATATTTGAAAAATATAAATTCAATAATTTTTAAAACAAAATTAATAAGAATTTTTATCTCTATAATAACCACCTTTACGTATTTTTCAAAATATTTAGTAAAATTTAATTAATGATTTTAATCTTTAATTATATTATTAATAAATGTAAGTTTTAGATTTTCAATACCTTAAAAAAAGAAAAAAGAAGAGAAGGAAATTATCTAGTTATAAATAAATATTGGCTTTTCATATATGAGGAGGACATAGACTATAATCACATGTTTTTATTCATTTTTTATCATAAATGAAACTGTCATGTTTTTAGTTTTTTCTTAGAAATAGTACTTTAATTATTGATATTTAACAGTTTTAAAGATTATTCATGTTGATTTATTTTATTGAAAATGTGCTTTTATCGATGTCTAATCTCGTCATTACGATATTACTAATTTTTATTAAATGAAAAAATGATACATATAATTTTTATTCTCAGTACTGCATACATCAGCTAGTTTGGCATTAAATGAGAGTTGGGATCCTGACGTGAGGGACGATATGGAAATGATGCTTAACAAAATAGTTCCTGAAGGATTACCATACAGACATAGCTGTGAAGGGCCTGATGACATGGTAAAGTAAAACTAAAATTATGTAATACGCTAGGAAGTTTAATTTTATTTTTGGTCAAGGATATTTAAAGGTTTGGTCCTTAAATAACATTTATTGCTTGTTATAGTTTTAATTTTCATTTTGATAAAAATTTATAAATAAGCTAATAAAAAACTGTAATATTTTATAGCAGTTAGAACTTTAGTTAAAAAGATTCTTTAGTTGTTATAGTATCGCTGGTCAAACACATTTCATAACAGAGAAAATTAATGACAAAAGGGCATGAATCACTATTGATTTTATGTGTAAATAAAAGAAAACACCCTTCTTATTATAATTCCAATGTACTTTAATAAGATTTGAAGTTAAGTTTAAATTTGTTAAATATTTTGTGTGCATTATATTTTTTTTTAATTTTCAATTAAATTGAAGCTTAACCAATTTTGTATGCCATAAAAAATAAAAGATGTTTGTAAAATAATTAAAAATATAAATATAAATAATTAAAATAAAATGGTATAAGTTAATTAAAATTTGTTTACTTCGAAAATTTTTATGTAAATAAAATTTAAAGTTAAATATCATGTGTACAAAATCCATAACAGTGTTCAAGACTTGAGTTGAATTTTTTATTGAATTTTAAGTATTCAATTAAGTACTTAATAATATTATCAAGTAATGCGTACTATATGCTTTCATTTTACAAACAAAATTTCATATTTTGTTGATCGTTATTCTTTTATAAATTGAGTTTTGCAAGTCTGCAATGATACGAACATAAATAAGAATTGTTTTGACAAAGCTTATCATTACATAACAAATGATAAACTGATAGACAATGTTTTCATTCTAAATTGTCATACATTAAAATATACATAAAATATTCCACTCCATTTTCTTTAGAAAAATTTGTAATGTTTAATATAATTAAGTTTATTCAAAAGAAAAAGCAGATATATACTTTTATGAAGTGAGATGTTTAACAATTTATCATTCAAAAATTGTAGTAATAGTAATTGCTTCATTTGCAGGCATGTTAAATTATCGTGTTTTTTGCAATACCATTAATAAACCAAACCTTCATAGTAAATACTTAGATTCTGTAAAATAATCTTGAAATGAAGAATGTATTAAAGATCTTTATAATTACTTTCACATTTCAATGCATATATACAATATAAATATACGAGCACCATGTATAAATATTTTTGTTGAAAAATTTGTATAAAAAGGAGAATTATCTTTCGTTTGTCTAAAAATTTTTGTCAATGAACTTTCCTTCGCACCACTTTGTCACCTATTAAAAAGCTCCAAATATCACACGACTCTCTATACGCTTCATTTCGAATTGAGCATCCCAACACTCGAATGCAGATCCCCGCCATCACCGTGACTAAAACCGCCTCTATGCTTTTTTTCAGCCGGCACACGTGAAGGCGTGCTTCCTGGGCTCGTCGCTGAGCATCCCCATAACGGACGGCAAGCTGGCGCTGGGCACGTGGCAAGGCGTCTGGCTCTGCGAGCATCGCGACCACGCGGGCAGTCGCAAGCTCGTGCTGACGCTTACAGGCTGCCTGAGCAGCTCGGCGCGCAGCCCCCTCAGCCCTGTCAGCCCGATAGCCTCGACGAGCAGCTAGGACCACTCGCACCCGCGTAGGCGCGGCAAACGCACGCTGCGCAAATCTACCTCCAGCAACACGAGCTAGCAGCCGCCTGCCTTTAGCCCGACGCCAAGCGTAGCATCCAAGGAAGAGTGACTGGATACACGCCACGCGGAAGAGCGCTGGAACACGTGAGAGCGCGGGATCTATAACGAATGATTATTAAAGAGCGAAGAAGAGAGAAAGGGAGAGAGAGGGGAAAAGGAAGCGCAGGCTCGTCGTCGACGCGTTGGCTGCTCGAAGACGCTCATTACGAGAGGTAGAGAGAGAGAGAGGAAGAGAGATATGACGACGATATGCGTTCGCTGCTCCCTCGGCACTTGTATTTTGCAGTTTGCTATGCTCGTTGTGTTTTCTCATTGGTTTGCGCTGCGTGCTCGGCAATCCCATTGGTGTGCCTTCAAAGGTAACTTTGACTTAAATATATAAATAAATATATAAATATATAGATTACTCGTTAGTTATCATTTTGTGAATTCGTTCGACGCTACTTTTGAGAGTCAAAGTTACCCCAGAGGTCCTATTGCATCAAGTTAACGTGCGCTATTTGGCACATTAGACACCAAAAGATAATCATTGTTCGTCTATAAATTGCGTTCAAAATTCTACGCAAATGTTAATTTTGTAGAATATTACAGATCTTAGATTCGATCATATCATCATTTGAAGCAAAAAAGAATCTAAAAATTTCGTACTTTAGCTTCAAAAATTTAATTGGATACAGTATAATTGTAAACAATTGATTTGTACAACTGGTGGATTGCGAGTGCATAGCTAAGTTAGTGAAGTAAAGAAAAGTTATGGAATATTTGCGCAAAGTATAAAATACGAACGTTGGCGAAACAGGATATATCGTTGGTATCCGACGTATCTGAAAGCGTGGCATTTTCGCCCGGTTTTCTTTAAAAAATCCTTGTACAAATGCACAGTAAGTTTTTCGTTAATTTAACAATGGGAAAAGTTAAAAACACGCATATTTATATGTCAATTTGAATAAAGATTATCGTGTTAAAAAAAATTCTATTAATTTATGACTTATCTACTAATTAATACTTAACATTCAGACTATTATTCAAATAAGCACAAAAAGTTTAAGTAGGTAGAAAAGGTTCAAATACGGAAACCTTTACTGTGTATCTACAGATTATCGGATTTTTAAAGAGTAGAGAAAAACAATGAACGTAATATGGAAGATAATGCATTTTTGGCTTTATGCCCTTATTCCATAAAATTAGGTATTCCATAATTTAAATATTTGATTTTAAGACATTTACCATAAAATAAATTAAAGATTACGTAAATTTATCGAATGCTATTTACTTTTTTTAAATAGCATTTAAATTAGGTATTTATATTAAATGCTACTTAGTTTTTTTAACCTTTGAATTAGATAAATTAAAAAATTTTTACGTAACAATTACGTGCGATGTATATATAGATATATACGTGTTTTTTTTTTTAATAAAAAATTGAAAAAGTTGAAAAATATTAAGTGGTCACAGCAATATTAATAATGGCATAACGTACAAGAAACATTGTTTTTACATAACAAACCTAAATTTGGACACGATATTGCAATTACAAGTTTAAAAACACCCTTATCGCATAAAAAGCAGAACACTAATTGATATTATAATAACGAAGTATACTTTTAACGTAAACGATGGTTACCAAAGAACATTAAGTCTTATTTTTTTAAACCAAGCGAAACAAGAGAAAAACAAATAGACAGAATAAAATTACTTAAGGAATAAGGTCGTACAAGCCTGTATACGGCCTTCTTGCAACCAACGCGTCAAATCCGTGCAAAGGGGGTAAACTCGACAGCGTCGACACACGAATATTATAGTCTTACGAGAGTACGAGAGAGAGAGAGAGTTCATATATATGTCCGGAAAACCCTTGATTTTCCTCGGCAGAATAAAAAAAAAAGAAATTGAAAAATCGAGGAAAGGCAGTGGCCGCTGTTCCGTAAATCTGTAAAAGCTGCCAGAGCAGACCTTTTTACGCTTCGTCTGCATAAATATAAATATAGATATATATCCATGTACATATATTTATATGTATATTTATTATAAAATCCAGAGAGAGACTCTAAAAAATAAATACCGCAAAGATTTACAATATTAGTATCCAGTACTATTTCCACGTATACTCTTGGCTAAAATTAATCTATATTGCATTCTGAATACATGAAGCGTCCGAATACTTTTTGAATTTAAACAAAAATGATCGTACATATAGCTTTATTTCGAGGGAGCGATGAGAGGGCCCTTTTGTAATAGCGATGCGTCTCTATGTACGGTATGAGTAAGCGTGTACTTGTTGCTCAGACGTCAAAGGAGAAGGTGAGAATGAAGATAAAAACAAATATAAATATGGAGTCGAGTCTCGAGATAGCCAAGAATCGAACTGATGAACGAAACAGGGAAAATCGCCTGTATTATTCCTCTTTTTGAATTGAATTCATTTATGACTTAAAAGTTCAATCATCTTAAATTTTTGTAAATAAATATATGCTACTATTAAAATTTTGAAATATATCAAATTCAGCAAATTTTGTTTGTTTTTGAAAATAATTAATCCCATATACTCTATTAAATATTATTGAATATTAATTTAACAAATTAAATATCGCACAAAATACAATAGAATAACAGCAACTAATTATTACAGAGGTGCTTAATAAGTTTTACACTAATTTCCTTTTCAGTGATATCATGTTTTCTATTTACCCTGTTTCGATCAGCTGACATTTAACATATAAAGGTTTTTTGGCATTGTTTTTGACGTATTTGGAGGCCCGACTTCTACTTCATTAACAACTACTATATAAGCAAAATAAAGAGCGACGCGATTTACGAAAAAAATTTTAAAAAATCACACAAATACACATTTTCACATATACACATTTCTCAAACATTATTTCAAAGATTCATTACGACTTTGCTATTTTTTTATCGCGACAAACAAGTTTACAATAAATGCAACGTATAATCCATTTATTTCGAGTAAGAGAGTGAAAAGAAGTGAAAGCGAAAATGAAATAAAGTGAAGTTAATTGGGAAAATCATGCGCATTTATTTGTGGATGATCCTGTTGTAACGATGTAAAACGTATTACAAGTATAAATAAGTAATTTGCTCGTCCGCGCGCGCACCATGGATAAAAAGAGAAAGAGGAGGCGCGATAACGAATCAGGCGTGAGCCATTATAAATAAATAATAGGGAAAAAGCGTTGTTATTTAATTATTAATAATTATATTATAATTTATAATTAAATATAAAAGATATACAAATGATGTAAGAAGAATTATTATATAAAAGTACGGAGTAGCTATATCGGTCATATTGTAAAATTAATCACACAGTATCTGTAAAGTATGTTTAGTGGGCGTCTCTCAAACTTTGATACTAGCCAAGAAGAAAAAATCTAAGAGCAAAGGATGACGAGTTGTATTGAGCGAGAATATTAAAATACATCCATGCAACAGCCGCCTATGTCCAAAACTTTTTTTCTTTTCAGCGGCATTGGCCCGCGCGCATATATTAGAATAATATAAAGAGTCGATTTGCGAGTGTGTATAAGAATATTATCGTATCGACTCTAAGGTCGATCGCTTGTATACAAATGTGTCGTGTGGTTCGTTGATTTTAGTGAGATGGGTGAAGACAAAAAATTAAATTGAACACGCGTGGTAGCATCGTTGGGGGAACAAATAAGAGGATTCTCCCATAGAATTCTCTAGAGATAGCGCAATTCTATATGTTCTATGCGTAGAGCTTTTTTAACTTTATTTTTATAGAAATGATTTTGCCGAATTATTCTTAGTGTGTATAGTCGTCTTTTTTACGAAGTTGAAGTGTGATACTTTAATTTTTAAAGTTAAAGGTCAAACTGAGCTTGTAATTGTAAACTAGGAAAGAAATCAGAAATATTGATTATCTTAACATTTGTTTGCAGTTATTATTCATTGTAAGGGCTATTTCAGGAAGTTAGTTTAGATACAAATGCTAATTAACTTTTACTTCTGAAATTGACCTTATCATGTATGTAGTTCTTTAAATTGTAAAAGGTTTATTTTTTCGTTACAAAAACTTTAAAAATCCTTAAAAGTAGGCTTAATAAATTTATATTGAAAAACAATTATTATACTTAATGTAAATAAATTACAAACAATCAATTTTTTGCAAGGATTCTTAAAAAACTTTTGTAACAAACAAAATAAACTTCAACTTATTTGGGCTTATTCAATAACTCGATTAACGCATATTGCAAAAAAATAGTATCTTTCAAAATATCCAATTTTATTTTTTAATAAACTTAGTAAGTATTTTACAAATTATTTTTTATTTTTTATAGTTAGCATATCCTGAAATTGCACTTACAAGTTCTTGAACGTGTTCAGGGACGAATAGAGCGTAATACGAAAGAATACTTACAGGAATAATGATAAGTAAGTTATAGAAACGAGAAACGGTCGTCGAGAAATGCAAATAAAACATTTTTATCGCTTTTGTCTTTCGGAGCTTTTTTGTCACATATGAGGTACATGGCGTACATAACATTTTTCTATCCATTAATTACGTTCGTTTTTCTCACATGAATTTCCTAAATTCATGTTCGTACCTGCACTGTGTTCCAATCGATCTGTGTAAAACGTAACACGATGCGCAAGTCGAAAATCGCGCGCTCGCGTGTCGCTTTTTCGCCGATTTTTCCGCATAATATGCATTATATTAAACATATGTATAAATAAACGACGAATCGCAAGTACGTTAATTGTATGTGTATAAACAAAGAAGAACGATTATCGCACGAAGAGTCGAATATTTATAAAAACTTTGTTATTCGTTTATTTTAATTTTTTTCGAGAGGCTTCTTGCGAGCGCTCGCAATAATATATATAAAGTAGAAGCCACTTGAGAAATAAGAAATGTCTCGACTCTCCTTAGTAGTAAAGTGAATGAGTAGGACGTAAATTATGTTAAAATTAAATAAAGTACGAAAGCTCTATTTGAAATTGTAATCATATTGATTTTGATTGAAATTTGTCATTTTCGATGATATAACTAACTAAAAAATAAATGTAACGAAGAAACGACAAACTGTTCATCTGTGAATTATGTCGGCTTTTG
Source organism: Torymus sinensis (assembly GCA_030522985.1). Lineage (NCBI taxonomy): Eukaryota > Metazoa > Arthropoda > Insecta > Hymenoptera > Torymidae > Torymus > Torymus sinensis. The sequence goes on along the minus strand of JAPYZP010000224.1, from coordinate 6,798 downwards.
TTACTTTTATATTGTTACGGGCTTGAAAAAAATTGTCTTGTTAAAAAGTGGTTCAACTTGCCATTTTTAATTCAGCACAAAATACTCTCAGAACGTTTATTAATTTTAAATATATAAAAAATGATAATATTTTTTCCTGCCCATGCAATACGGCACTTTTGTAAAATATTTAAATCTAACAATTTCATGTCTGTTTGATCGTGAAAAAGAAATAATTAAGGGTAACTGGTCGGCCACTAATATGAAATTAATATAGAAGCAGGCAAATGCAATTCTCGATTTTACGTTTAATTAGATATAAGAGAATATTGTTATTTGCGATTTCCAGGATGTATGAGCTTAACATGTTTGTACTAAACGTTTCGATTGTATGACTTGTAGAAATTAGTTCTTAAATCACTAATTTTTTCTTTACCTATGTACATACAGAATCGCAAATGTTTTTAACTATTTTAATTTTAGACTTTTGTTAATTTTATGTTAAAATTAGAGTTGAAATACATTGATTTCAATTAAATTTCGTTCACTCTTATTTTCATTTTTATCACATTGATTTATACTTACCACGTCTGCACTGCCTTCGACATGTGGAAGCGTTATTTCCTCCAAAGCTCTTGTTCATCTTACTGCAATTTTTATTACTTTACGCACCATAATATTAATCAGAAATAACACTGTCAGATGTCAGAGCCAGCTCACGTGTCGAATTCCGTCGTTAAAAGCACCTTCGGAGAGTCGAGCGTGCGACAAAAAAAAAAGAAGAAAACAAGAAAAAAAAACGGAAATCATGCGTAAATCGACGTCGCGCGTTTTTCGAGTTGCGGCGCGGATCAAAAGATTTGATATTTAAAATATGATTAGCGAAATGGATAAGGTAATTAAAATAACTTGGCCGTGATGAAACTATTAGTTCGTTAAAGGACAAAGAGAAAAACTTGGTCATATGAAAGAATAATTAAAAATAAAAGCGAAAATACGAAAAAAATGTTAGGGGATGGGCAATAATAAACACGAGCTGGGGCTAATCATTCGCTCGGTCACTTTTAAGATTACATAGAGCTGCAACGAGCGAGCGAGCGCACTAGCGTATACCATTTGAATGTAAGTGGGCGGGACGCGGGAATAAAGGGGAATAAAAGAGGTGTATCCGTGCGACACTCCTGGAAAAGGGTCTAGTAGAAACAAGAGTCACTTGAATGTATATTGTCGAGCTGAGCGAAAGAGTCTTTTATTGGCCGCGCGATATCGATTGCTTTATGTGCGTGAAGGTATCCGAGCCTAGTTTTGTTAAAAATAAAGTATCGATTGTTTACGAGAGGGCTTTTTTCAATGGGAGATCGCCCTTGCTGAAGAAAAAAGAATTGTTTCAATTTGCTAAAACTTGATTTGTTCTGAGGCATGAAAAGAGAGCAAATTTTCCAAGCGTACAATTGAAATAATTGTTTTAAACGTCGTAGATGGCAGAAAATAAAATGCCGTACAGGATAATCATAAAAACTATTATACGAAATATCTGTATAAATAACCGAGAATTCAATTTTTCATATAATATATTGCTTGATAGGTAAAAGAAACTTGACTAAAAAACATCCTCGTATTTTGATTTTGAACATATGTATAAAGATACGTATATTTAAATTTCTCTATTGAAAATATTTATATAAAGATTTCAATAAAAATCTGTGTAATTTGCAAATTTTCTACAAATTTTGTATAAATAATCTTCAGACAATTTTCGCTTCATAAAGAGTGCGTAAAATTTGGCTAGAATTTGCATATCACACATTCTAAGTAAAAACGTTGCACAAAATACGAAACATGAAACTTTCAATCGTGTAGATTTATAAATATTTGTAATCCACATAGCGAAGAAGTATTATAGGAGAAAAATAAAAGCATTTGATATCCTGTGGCCAGTGATTTTTCGTTCAACGCCGCTTCTCAATGAATCTTCAAAATTATTAAAAATAAAAAGTAAATTAAACAATCCGCATCGTTGTATAAGAATTCAGAATTTATGCCAATATAATTATTCCAACGAACAAATTATTCCTCTTGTTTCTTCAATCGCAATCACGCACCTTTCGGATGTGTCTACAAATAATGTATAGGCATACCGCGTGTTCACTTGTTTCTAATACGACAGTGCGAGTAAATAATAAATTGATAAAGGCGAGCCATGCTTGTCGAATGTCTGTTTTATTGTCGCAGGTATATACATATATAAAATAATGAATTCACGTCGTGCGCCGTGAGAACTTTTTTCGTCGCGCTAGAGAGTATATTTCTGATGCGAATGTCCATTTCACCGCGATAATGAAAGTATATATATCAAATCTACAAAAAAATAAAGCAAAAAGGCAAGAAACAGCGAGAAGCGAATAAGAAGGAAGGAAAAAGGAAAGGGGGACCGACCGCAGAAACATGTATTCGGGCGGATCGCAGGCAAAAGTCCCTTTCTTCTTTTTGTTGCCCGAATTCCGCAGACATTCATTAAAAAATAATAAATAAATAAATAAAGCAGCGAAACGCGATTTTTCCAGGAGGAACATTGTAAAAAGACATTATTGCTATATTATAATATAATTAGATATGATTGCGCGGGTAATCGAGATTTTTAAATTTTCATCGAGCATTTTTTGCCAAGGAAACATTGAATTATCGGAAATTTAAAGGATAAGCGAACAAAAAAAAAATAGTAACGAGGAAAATACAAAAAAGCGAAACAAAAAATAGCTGATGGAAAATCGAGAGCTAAAGAAATTGTAACTAGGATGTGACAAACATCGTCCAAGTGCTTCTCATGATGCTTGGGTACATAATCATTAAAAATTATTGTGTACTATTACTTGTATCATACTATTATTATAATTGTATTATTATATAATACTAGGGGGGACTTATTAAACCAAGTTGACTCTAAATTAATTTGATATAATTTTTATTTCCTCTCCTTTTATCCTCGGCATGTTTATTTTTTTTCGTTTATTTTATATTTAATATTGATAGAAAGTACAAATATTATAATTAACTATATAAACACAATTTCTGCATTCTCTAATTCTAAATAATAGAGTAAAAGTACTCTCGTCAAGCTCAATCATATGATGTCAAGTAAAATATTTTGTTGTGTCAGCCTTTTAACAATGACATTGCGAATTACTTATTTACTTTCTTCATTATACATCATTTTGACGATACAAACGCAAATAAAATTATGGCTTTGGTGACGTAGTCTCTTACGCAGTACAAAACTAAGAACTACTTTTATATTTTGTCAAAATGCACTTTTTCGTGGTTTCCGCAAGGTACAATACAATACAATAATAAGGAGGCATCGTTTGACGATATACAGTTAGCTTTAAAATGATAATAAACAATAATTACTTTTGCATAGAAACTTGCATTTCTAAAAACATTTATTTCCATAATTCCAAAGAAAAAAAATTGTTTAAAATATCTTTCCATACTGTTTGAAAAAAAGCACTTCTAAATTTAAATTCAAATTAACATTACCTCGAAAGGGGCAAGCTTTTTCTTCCCATTCAAGTATGGGTACATCTACTCCGGCGTCTTAAACTTTTCTGGCCAGAAAAAACAGACTTTATCGGCACGCTCCCTCTTTGCATATCAATGAACGCTCTCGGGGGCTGCTATATCGCTGATGCTGTAGCAAAAAGAACGGCGCCGATATCGAAAAACGATGCCTCACGCTCCGTCGTCGACATCGACGATATACACCTTCAGTTATATTCACACACAGGCGGGAAGCTATGGGCAGGCCGCGGGGGGACGATTTAACGTCGGCGATTGGCTGCGGGCTGGTTGGTCTCCGCCGCCGCCTCCTCGTACTCGTTGTAGCCCTGGGGCACGGGATGAGGGCCCGGGCTGCTCTTGCCGCTGAATTCGTTCGCCTTCTCCTGAACCTCTTTGAAGGAGGCCTTGATGTTGTCGAGGGCCGCGCCCAGGCCCTGTTTGATCTGGTTGAACTCCTGGGTGACAAGGGACAGACGGCCCAGTAGGTAATTCAGGTTCGTGTCGACCTCGCTCATGCGTTTAGTTATCTCGCCGACCTGTGGATCAATTGGCGAGGTGAAAATATTGTTAACGGTATATAATTATTTCAAAGGTTTTAGAATAAGTTGTTGAAGATGTTTATACCTTGCTCTCCATGCCATCCATCGTCGATGTGGTTCCGTTGACGTAGGCTTCGTTCTGTTTATGAAGCTTATTGAGAGCCTTGGAACTTTCCATCATTTGCTGGTACATCGCATTAATTTGCCGCCATACCTGCGAAATACATAATATGCATTATCAATTTTAATTTTTTAATCTTTTGCTTATCTATGAAAATGAAATCTCACCTGGTTGATTTCTTGCTCCATCTTAACGGTGAGATTGGCCAGGGCTCCGTTCTGATTGTCCATGATGTCGTTCGAGATGCCGTCGAAACGAGAGTTGAGAGTGTTATTGATGTTGAAGCCCTGGTCCATGACAAGCTCGACGACCTCGTGCAGAATACGGGAGGCGTGCTCGAGTCTCTTCTTGGTATCGAGGACATGGTCGGCCATTTCCACCATGACCGACTGGCCCTTGCCGAGATCATGCAACTCCTGGTTCACGCGTTCGGAGTTGGCGTTAAGCTCGGATCTGCATAGAGAAATATTGAATAGTTAATCATTTTATGTTATTGTTTGTGATGGTTTAACAGAGAGAGAGAGAGAGAGAGAGAGAGAGAGAGGAATATTGAAGAGTATTAGAAAATATATATTATATACTTGAAGGAAGTACTTGTATAATGAAAAACATATAGTCTAAGTATCTCTTTGAATTACGATAATTAAAATATATCGATGTATCCAATTATGGATTCGGTTTTTAAGTTTTAGGATAAGTTTTAAGATGTAAGAGTAGGAGCAAAGCCACATTAGAAGACTCCAGCGGTTTCGAATATAATGAGTTGTCCATTTTTAGTTCTATTTTACGAAAGTGTCAAAAAGGCATGCGATTCAAAAATAAATTATTCTGGAAAATGAGCTTCTTTTAACTGTCCTCAGAATAAAGAATATTATATCTTAATCAATAAAAAATGACTGATTTGTGTTTTAAACCGCATCATTTGGTCAGGCCTCTGGATCATAGATTCAACTAAAACTTATTAGGATAACCGATATATTTTTAGATTTTGAAATCGGAAAACCCCGCAATAACATAATGTTAAAAGAAGTTCTGGTCATTTTTAGTTTTACTTTAAAAAAAATTTTGAGAAAAGCCTATTGCTTGATCGGTAGCTACTTAATCTTGAAAAGTCTTCAATGTCATTTTGAAAAACGAAAAAAAAATTAGTGAAATTGAGCTTTCATTTGCCTTTTCATTGTCATTTGCACAATTAAAATATTAGATTGCTTCCGAAATAATAAAAGTTCTTCTATTTTCTCTCTTTAAAATGGTATTTTAGGCTTTCCAAGACTAAATTGTTTACTATTTCAAAAAGAGGGTTTTTCTTATAATTTGTTTTCAAAATAAAGGAAAAAATGTCCAGAACTTGAGACATATCCGGAAGTTTGAGACGAATCCGTGATCCGAAGAACTGACTCTCTCCTAGTAAGTTTTTCAAACAATTTACACTTGAAAGCATACTTTATACTTATATTTACTAAAGATTCATTAATTTAATTCTTTTATGATATTTTATAAAGAACATACAATCGCTTACCTCAACGAAGTTACCAGATCTCTACCTTCTTCGCTATTTTCTGCTATTCTAGATTCAATTTGTCCACTATATTCCAGGATAGATGCTGTCAAGGCATTCTTCGTTTCTTGCAGCGACATCCTTGTCTCATTGTGCATCGTTTGCACATCGGACACCCTGAAGAAAAGTACTTACTTGTTAATAAAGACAAATATTATTTATAATTAAAAAAGCAAAATTTCAGAACAAACTTTGGCATTTCTTGAACTTGTATAGAAGTGGCCTGAAGCAGTGGAGTTGCCACAGTGGTACCGACGGTGCCTTCAAGTTTGCTCAGAGCTTGTGAAATGTCTTTGATTTTCTTACTGATATCTCGTACCTGCAATTTTAATGTATTAATCTTTATATATGCGGCTATGTCAAATGTAAAACTGGACATTTTGTGTTTTTTTTTAAGTTGCAAAATGTAAATTATGAATCAGGTTTAGAGCCGAAAGCGACCGCTTGTCGACCAGCGGGCGGTAAACATCGAAAATCGCCTGCTGCTCGCAGTGGCGGGCGGTGAAAAATCAAAATCGCCCGATCGGTCGATTGTAGTACATTGGAACAAAAAAAAGCGAAAATCCATACTTGCGTTACACAAAATATGGTGTGCACCAAGGGGCTAAGTGGGTTTTTTGACCTCGATCGTGACTCGTCTTCGGTTCGCAAACGCACTCGCCTTCGGCGATCATGCTAGCTCACCTTTGACTCGTACTGCAATCCCACACTCGGTCTAAAAAGACCTACTTTACGCCCTTGGCACACAATATGCTATTAATAATAATTTTGTTTATATATATAGATATTTCGGATGAGCCGCGAAAAGAAAATATGTTTTGCACAAACTGTAGAGAAAATATTCTTCACATGTTGTCGCTTGTCAGTATATTGCCAATATATTAGCAATACTAATTTTATCGGCAATGTAGCTCCCACAAAGGAACAATAATTAAACAGCTATCTAATAAATCATACCTCAGAAAACAATCCGTTGAACGCCTCCTGACCATTCAACGTCTCGGCGACGTCGTCGAGCCGCGACTCGAGGCCGGCCTCGAGCT
>JAPYZP010000223.1:0-55000 GCA_030522985.1 Torymus sinensis | reverse complement strand
ATGAAACTATCATTCTTTCATTATAATAATCATGTATAACTAGAGGTTTATCTATACTTTTTTTAAAAGTGAGAAATACTGATCGTGAGCATTTATCTGCGCAATGTCGTCATGCATATTTCAGGTCTACTTCATGAGAAACAAAATACTGATTTTTTGGAGATAGGTTGAAAGCGAAGTCAAGATACGTCAGGAAAGTTTACTAATTATCTTGTAAATAAAATAAAATTGTACAGTACTGCTTAAGGAGATTATTATTTAAAACCATAAAAACGTAGTTTTTACATTATATTACGCTACGTGGTTATTATGTTATTGTTGTTTTTATGTGGTTCTTATGTTATTTTATGCTATTACTCAAAATTGGGTTCCCGTTTTTTTTGCATTCAAATTTTAATTTTAAGAAAAAATTCTTTGATACATTGTAGTTTTTTTATTAAACTTAAAACGTGTCAAAGAGTTTTTTTCGAAAAGTTTAAAATTGAAGGAGAAAAACGGGAACCCAGAATTGAGTAATATTGTGGGTATCGTCACTCCTTAAATGAATCCGCTTGGTTAAAAAACTATTTCATTCGATTTCGTTAAAACTACTCTGATATACAGGTATTTTTAATCAAAATAGCAGCATTATCCAAATCTAATATTAATTTTAAACAGAAAAAATTTAACTCTAACACATTATTTTCTTATTTGTTTAATTACTAAATGTTCCAAAATCAATGAAATATACGACAAGATGTAACAAGAGAAAGATATACAATATAACATTATCCGAAATCAAATATTGCTTGATATCATAACATGGTGCATTTTAAAAAGACATTATGTCGACGCCCCCAACGAAGACTAGCACAACTCAGTTTTCTCTGTGTTAATTTCCACAAGGAAACGCGAATTGTGCTAGTCTTCGTTGGGGGCGTCGATGTATTGCAAACATATACGACATATGTATATCAATATGATGCAATGCTAATAATGCTTTACCGCAAAAATCAATATTTCATTATGCGTTGTAAATAAGCAATCGCAACTATAATATTCATTTATTTGATTTTATTCATTAGAAATATTTTCAAAATTTACTTAAAAAGCAGTAAGCAATAACAAAGTTTTATACAAATTTAAGTAGCATATCGAACCACAGTTATCATAAATTTCAAATGTGTTATTCATACCTAAAAATATCCTTTATTCTCTTACCTTTTCCCAACGATGTCGCGAAAATGAGATATTATTGATAAATGCAATCCACAGTTATACCTTCTGAGATAACAGATATTGCGTCTACAATTGCAATAGCGTAGGTCTGACTACCGCACTCTATCGTGTCCAAACGAAAACTGCGCCGACGCTCATGTAAGTATTTCCGTATCGCGGGATCCGCATGAGTCATCGAGCAGCACTACCTACAGCGGTAAGAGTTTTACCGATCCGTACCTATAGCCAACATAAAAACATATGCACGCAGTGTGCACTATGCATCAGACTAAACACGAATGTAGAATTTATGAATTATTTCCAATAAACGCATTAGATATTCACAGCTTTTATTTTTAGCTGGTATTTTAAAGACTGATGTTCATATGTACGATTTTGTTCATAATTACAATTATAGATAACTAAATTAGTAAATTAGTAGATTAGTAAATTAATCTGATTTTAAATTAAATAGTTCTAAACTTTTCAATTTTCTCTAAATAAAAGCTTAGATCATTAAAACTTTATAGTTTGTTACTACTGAACAGCGCTATACTTAGTGTCGTTTTAGTTGTTAAAGATATTTGCACATATCATCAAAATAAAAACGGTAAGTCTTATTACAACGATATAATAAATAATTTGAAGGAAAGTACTCTAACACTTTTACATCCATTCATATATGAGAAAATCCACAATTTGTCCAGACTTAGAGGGTTCAAAAAATTAAAAAAAAATTTGAAGGCAAACCTCTGAAAAAAATTTTTTATCGTTCTTTAGGGTATAAAATATCCGAAAAAACACTTGTGAACATTAGAAAACGTTCTTCTGACACGGTTTTAAAAAATACTGAAAAATGGACAAAAAGTAGTGACTGATGATTAACCAACAGCAAGCTATTGAAGTGGCCAAAAAAATTCTACAAAAAAATGATTAAAGTAGAAGAAAAAAGCTTTAGTTTAAGCTAAAGATCGTTAAAATTGGTCAATTTGGCGCAAAGTTACGTGGATTTGAAAATCGGGAAAATGACCAAAATGTTAAGAATTACGTGGATTCTTGAAAAATCGCTCATTTTTGGTTATTTTTCGCGATTTTCAAATCCACGTAACTTTGCACAACGATAAAAAAATTTTCAGAGGTGTGCCTTCAATTTTTTTTTAAATTTTTTGCACCCTCTAAGTATGGATAAATTGTTGATTTCCGCAGATATGTATCTTTAAAAAGTATTAAAATATATCGGAAGATATTGTTGAGCAAACAATGATGAATGAGTAGAATATTCTAATAAACAATAAACAAAAATTGTTTGGAATACGTAAACAAAGAACTTGACAACATAACAATTTTTTAATGTATTTATTTCATTGTTAAATGGTAATAAGTAGACATGAACTTTTACACACTACAATTTATACCTCAAACATTTATTTTTTATATAGTTTTGAATATGATACTAATTTTACTTTACAACGCCATATTTCTTGAATTGACTTTCAAATTTGTTTTCTTTTTTTTATATTAACTTAATTTTGCTTGACAAAATAGCTGATCGCCTTATCCATACGATACTTATTCAATGACAATTTTAGAGCCATATGACCTTCCTTGAACTTGTTCTCCATTGACCAAGTTGCAACATCTCCCCGATACTTTCCTCTCTTCTTGTTGCAGAGCTTTTTAATGCCCAGAGTGTCAATCAACAAAGCCTCTAAAGTATCAGCGTCCTCTTTTGATATGTTCTCATTACACTTCAAAATCATATATTTTCAAATAATATCCTCCAAAATTGATCATTCATCATTATTTTTTATCAGAAAAATAATTTCTAATTTGGCATTGTACCTTTTCGAAAGAAAATTTTGTATTTCTCACCATTAAAACTTTTGCCGCCTCGCCGCCGCGCCAGATTTTATGAATTCGAGCATCCTTAACACTCCGTTCATCAGAAGGCAGAGAGTAGGAGCGCCAGGCCTCGTGCATGTGTTGAATCGCTCTGTTGTTTTTTCCCATGCCTACGTAAAATATGCCATTCACAAAATCTTTCAGACTGCATTTTGAATGCGGAATCCCGCGGGAATCCATCAAGAGGTACACGTAATGATCACCCTTCTTTGGGACGTAGTTTAGTTTATTCTTATTAAAATTTGAGTCAGCACCTGTGCGCTGCAAGCGTTTACGTGGAAATGGTTTCCTTGACTGTTGAACGCATAATGGTTTTTCAAAAAATGTCTTGCGGATTCTTAAAACAGTATCCCTTCGAAACCAGGCAGTTGTATCAAAAGATCGATTTTGGTCTACACGGAATTGCAGAGAACCAGAATCAGGAATGAAATCCGTAAGTGCAATGCCTAAAAATATAGAATACAAGTGTATGATTTATTATTTCTTATCAACCCAATTATTTTTTTTAATCTTCAAACTTTTAGTTGAATCGGCGTGGGAAAATTAATAATCCTAAAAGAATTATTGATGTCTTACACAATTTTATAAACTCCCTTTGATTCATATCGAAAAACTGAATTGATAATTTATACAGTAACTACTCCGTGAAAAGAGAAATAAAAAAACTTATCATAAATATATAATTTCAGTTTTTTCGTTCAATAGACTTATCACTGGTGGATGCAAACAAAAAAAACTTATGATATTTCTCATAGAGTACATAAAATACAAAATATTACAGTAATATAGTTCAAGAAATAGAATAAGTTTGTAGCTAATGTGGACACAGTTCGATATGAGTTCAGTAAATCTGTTGAAAATTATATCACTGACAAAGGAAGCAGAAGAGAGCATCACACTGGTAAAGTAAATTTCAAATACACTAGCAATTATTTTCGTTGATGACAGCACTATCTGTGGGAGAAGATAAGATTAAGAGAATCTCTAAGGATATTATCTGCAAGTTGCACATTTTATACCTGTACCTACAATCGATATGTTTTATATTCAGATGTTAGTAGTAGTAGATAAAATCAATTTATTAGCTGTTGATCATATTAGCACTCTTATACATTTACTATAATTTTTTGATATAAGACTTATGCAATAAATGGTCTTGTATATATTGGGTTTTTCAAAATAAGGTAATAAAATACATACAATGGAAGTTTCGATGTGAAAATTGAAATGTTTAATTTTTGATTAAAAATGTTTTATGAAAGTTAAGTGGCTCACTATTGTTAATTTTAAAATGATTCATTCACTGCTTATGCAGCATATTATTATATTAAAATTTTGAAAATGATCAAGCATCATCTATTACAAAGAGAAGTTTGATTAAATAATATAAACATATTAATTAGTTGACCGTGACATCGAGGTAGATATTTTCAAACAATTATAAAATTTATTTAAAGTTAAAATCTTACAAAACGTTTTACTATGATTAATTACAGCCAGGTACAGTTACATAATTCTTTGCTTTATATCGATCAAATAATACCATTAAGGTGATGTGCCCCCCCCCCCCCTGTTACCGACAATTGCAGGGACCCACTTTTCTCTTTCAATTTTGAATTTCTAGAAAAAAACTCTTTGACATGTTGTAGATTTATAGGAAAGGACTACCTACAACGCATTAAAAAGAATAATTGTTCTTAAAATTGAAAATTGAATGAGAAAAACAGGTCGCTGCAATCGTCGGTAACGGGTAGACTGCGCTAAATGAAGAACTTATATCAAAATGGTTCATATCTATATATTTTTATTAAATAAAGTAAAAATTAGAATAAAACTTTTGTTTTCTTATAATTCCATCTCTTTACTAAATATCCTAAATATCATTTGAATAAAAAATCATTTCAGTTTTGAATTAACTAAAAAAATATTTGGTCATATGAAAAACCATTGCTCTCTGCAAAAAAGTACTCTAATGCCATTTACTGACGATTTTGAATATCGATTTTAAACTTTACCGGATGTTAGAGTGTATTATTGCAGAGTGTAATAATATCTTGGTTTTACACATATTCGACCATTGTTTTTTAATTATTTAAAAACTGTATTATTAGCTCGGTCGATAACAGTGCACAATTGCATAGCCTTAATACGTTTTTATTTATTTATTTATTTATTAACATTTAGACGGGCTAAAAAGCCCTTTATACAAAAATATTTTAAAAATACATAATGGTGCACATAGCACGGCGCAACAAACAAAGTTCGCAGAACGTTTAACAATTTAATATAATATGTATAAAAATACCATGCGGAAAGGTATTATATTAAAGATATTTCAAATCATTCCTTAGAACACTGTAAACTAGTACTTCAGAAATGGAGCCAGTCATAGTCATGTACATCGCTGTTCTTCACCTCATCCTTTGCGAAAACCGACAGATTCCAAACTTTCGGGTATACGCGATCGGCACCGAGCCTCATCAGATTTTGTCTCGCTTTTACGAGAAGAATAGCACCAAGCTCGCGTTTCTCCCTGACAGTCAATGTGGCGGCAATACCGTAGTATGCGCCGGAAATCTTTCTGCAAAGCCTATGCATACCTATAGCATCGATCATGCAGGCTTCCCTCGTGTACGCGTCCTCAGAACCGGCGCTTTCGAAAATCGTCAAGATCATCACCGGCTTCTTCGTCCTCCAAATATCGTGAATCCTTCGGACTTTCGCTTCGGCACATTGGTTACCCGATAGCCAGTACTTCTCGGCTTCTTGTATATGTTTAAATGGTTTTTTGTTCTTTCCCTTGCAGATGTAGAATATCGACTTTATGAAGTCCGTCCAGACGATGCTGCGCGCATCGGAGAATTTACGTAGATCGAGCAGTAAGTAAACGTAGCTATTGTTTTCGTCTACATGATTTTCCGTTGATATACTGAAATTGCTGAAAATTGTATTTAGCTTCTGTTCATAATGGCTAGGATTTTCATTGTACCAATGAATGAAAACTTCGATTGAGAAAATTCTCTTACTTTGACCGTCATATAAAACGTCGTCATATTTATGTTCAGAACGCAAATCTGGTTTTGTACTTGTAACTGTTTCAGATTCAGTTCTTGAAGATTTCTTCGACTTATAAGACGAATCGTGGAAATGGCCCGATTTGGAATCCACATAGACAGTGTTCTCGCTCTTCTCACTTGTCTCCTTCTTTTTACTACTATTAAAATCTTTTACCCGTTCAGAACGACTTTGCGAAATAGATTTTTGTGATTCATTTTTTTTTCTGCTGGAAGTATTAGATTTCTGGGATCGCCTTTTTGATTTAGATTCAGAATTTTCTACTGAATGTAATAAATTATTTTCAAACGATTTAAGAACCAACCGATTTACGCCTCCAAATGAGATGGGATATTCGTTCAAGTCACTTGAATAATCTGACGCATTTTGCTTTGAATATTTATTTCTCGAAGCTAGAAATAAAAAGGACAATACTTATTCTTATTTGCAAAAATCGTGTCACAAAACTCCTACAAGGTAAAATTATTATTTATTCCACACTCGATCGATATAGCCACTTCTTGCTCCTGAAAATCGGAGCAAAAGTATAGCATACTTTTCCCGTAAACATCATTTTTTGACAAATTTTACATTTGCCCCGCTAATTTGCGGGTCAAAGATAAAATTGGCATTTCTTTTTGTTTTACAATTTTTTTTATACAATACTAATGATTTTATAATAAATTAATGCGCATGCGCATCCTTATTGATCAGCCTAATAAAATATAAAAAAATTCGTCAGCCGGATCAGCCCTCTTCTCAAGGTCAAAAAGTGGCCACGGTCGAGAGTGGAATAAAATACTATATGCAACACGGGAAGAAATTTTTCCGCGGGTGATTACTGCCCTCGGGAAAAGATTCCTCGCTCGGGCAGTTAAACCCACCCGCGGAAAAAATCTGCTACTGTCACCCCTTGTTGCATAACGTAAGTACTAAACTATTATCAAATTAAGGTGGCTCCGAAGTCATTTTCCGCAAACCCATAAGAAGAAATGAATATACTTACAGAAAATACAAAGGTAAAGAGTGAATTCGATTTACTCAAAGGAGACTCATTTATTATATATTATATTTGTTTTTTCCTAAACCGCTTTGTTGGAAAACTATTTTGTTAAATTTCAATAAAATTATAGATATATATTTATTTTCTCAATTTTGTTATTACTATTAATATTAATTAATGAAATACATACGAATATATAAATATGATATTATTAATGACGCTTTACCGTCAAAATCAATATTTCATTATATATGTTGTAACTATAAGCAGTCGTATCTGATATTCATTTTCTTTTTAATTTTATTCAACGTAGGTATTTTCAAACTCGACCACAAAAGCAGTAGACAATAACAAAGTTTTTTAAATTTTAGAAAAATTAAACTAATTGTTACGAATTTTTTTTACGTTTTTCGAGCAGTATATCGAACCATAATTATCACAATTTTCGTAAATTTAAAAAATATCTTTTATTCTCTTACCTTTCTCCATAGATATCATAAAAATGAAATATTATCGATAATTAAATACAATCGACAAGGACTTTATGGGAGAATAGATATTGCGCCTTCAGTTGCAATCGCGTAATTCCGACTACCGCACTCTGTCACGTCCGAGAGAAAACTGCGCTCACGCTCGTTTACACTTTCGTACTATATCGCGCGATTTGTGCAGCAGAAGAGTTTTTCCGTTGTCAGAATTTGCGAATCGCTTTCAATAGACGCACTTGATATTTGAATGATCTCATGTTGATATATTTTTTTATATTTTTAAAATTAGATTACAAGAATTACAAGAATTAATGTGAATTAAATTAAAATTATTTTAAACTTTTCAAGGTTTTGTAAATAAAAGTTCAAATGATTAAAACTTCATAGTTTGTTACTAATAAATAACATCGATTATAGTATCATTTAACTTCTTAAAATTATTTACGCGCATCATTACAAAACTGATAAATCTCATTAGGATAAAGAAGATTTATAGAAAGTAGATAAAATGAAAGATTGTAACAAGCTCGAATATTTTCAATACTTTATTGTCACCTTACAATTCCATATTACTCCTTCTATAGAGTTTTTCCAGCCAAACATCTTCTAGACCATCATTCTTATAATTACATTGTGTAAAATATATTAAAACTCGCACGCACGCTTTTCACTGGTACAAAAAGACGCATCAAAATTTATTTAATCTTAATCCTAAACTTTTTACACTAAAATAACAAACATTCGGTTTTTGACAATCTCGGCACTGCACGGACATTAATCTTCAATCTCCACATTTTCAACAATAATAAAAAAAAAACACGCTCGCTCCTTAATCGACGTATTCCGCGTGTAGCTTGGGCACGTAGTCGTCGTACTGTGCTTGGTACATGTTACCGGCGACGGGCGTGCCGAGGCCGTACTTATCGGCGAAGCGGCGAATGGAGAAGTGCGGCCTGCCGGTGCGCGTGAACTTGCCGATGGGCTTCTCGTCGAAGCTCGTCTTGCCGCCGGGCTGCAGGTAGAGCAGGAAACAGTAGCGGTGCAGGCCGGTGGCCTGGGGCGGACCCGAGCCCCGATACTCGGCGAGTACTTGGCCGCTGGCGAGGTCCGAGCCTGGTATGTTGACGATAAGCCAGTGCAGGACCTCGCGGAGTTTTGGCTCCTGGCGGCTCGTCGCGTCTGGATCTGTGGTGAGGGAGAAGCAATGAGATTGTGTGCTGCTACGGTTAGTTTGATAGCTATAGTTAATGCTAAGTAGATATCAAGGATGAATTAAAAGCTGATAATATCCTTTAATTTTTGCTCACCAGTCATGCAGAGCGTATAAAATTTCGAAGGATCAGACTCCCACACGACGACAGGAGCATCTTTTACCTGCGTCGGTGTGAATTCGTTACCGAATTCCACTTTTTGACCATTATACGTAACCTGTAATGTATATTAACATTTTTATAAACTATACTTTATACAATAAAAGTTTTAAACTCACGTTTGGCTACAAAGCTTTGTATTTTAGATTACGATGAATGAAATAAATTAATTAAATAAAATATTTTTCTGCTTTAATCCACGTAGTTAAAGTCTCATTAAAATGATAATTATCTTTTGAAGATTGTACTGGTATATTGGTTCATTTTTTACCTTTTTAGTATCTTACATTGTAATCATATAATTAATATAGAGGATTAATAACAAACTATCACTTACTGAAAGTAAATCTTTAGGCGCTGTAGTTATAACATCAGGTACCACTTCAGAAGATTTAAAGAGTGTTGTGGCATCGGTAGCCATAATAGAAATAAAAATGATAATAGATGCAGGTATACAACTAGAATCGTATTTTAGAAAAGTATTTTTCAGTATGTATAAACTGAAAAAAAGTAAGCAAAAGATAGTTGTCAGTGAGAAAAATACACCTTTATTCGAACAAAAATTGTAAAATAAAGCGTACGCACTTGTCAAAACTCTGGAATGTCAACAACGAGACACGCGAGACTGCGTTTATCGCAACTGTAACTACAGTTGCATGGTTGCATCACATCTTCTGCGATAACAGCGCCTCTACACGAGCCTCACAAAATTAAGATTCGTATTATACAGAATGTTTATAATCTATAGAGAGGCGATTGTCAACTATATAAAGATAACGGTGCGTTGATTTTGTATAGGTGATAATTATTTCTTACGTGACATTAACGGTAGCAATCGCATTCTGTTATTTGTCAGTGATTGACATCTTTCATAATAGAATGAATTGTTATTTTTTTTTTACGATCAGTGTATAGTATAATACGTATGAATGCATATAGTATAGAAAATATTATTTGTTAAGAAAATTCAAAATGAACAAACAGCACAATGTACTGGTAATAAATATATGAATATAAGAAACTAACTTAATATGAATCTCTTTCAACAACAATGTCTAGCTATAAAGCTGTTATAAGCAATGGAGAAAAGTTTGAAAAAAATATATGAAAAATTAAACAAGCAGTAGTTTTTAAAGTTTTATTTTTAATGCGTGTATAACTAGACAACGTATATTATATTGATAGTAATGTTTAATGTAGGTACTTTTGAAACTTGAGAATAACGTTATAATTTATAAGATATCAGATAAATAAAGTGCATTACACATACATTGTTTTCTAATGAAACACTCTATATTATTGAAATAAAATAATTATCTACTTCACAATCGAATTTCCGTATTAGAATTTCGAATTCTAATTTCTTTTTCCACCATATTCAAATTTCCCCGCGCTCCGCGGCGCTCGCCACTAAAGCGCCCCCGCGCGCACCCGTCGCCGCGCATCCCGTCAGAGCGCGAATGACAGATGTATATATAAAAAAGAAAAGCTCTGTTGGTGCGCGCGCGCTCGCTCGCTCTCAGCCAAAACGTAAATCAGCGCGAAAATCGCGACAGTGCACCGGCCTATCGTGACAACTCGCGTCGTCCCGAGGAATCGGTGCTCTCGTTAATTAACGAATCGGCGAAATTGCATTTTCACCTGGAGGCTGCACGCAGTTGTACCAAAGTGGACAGCGGCGGAGAACATGTACGCCCTTGACGAAGGTAACCGGCCGTGCTATTTTTGAATGTCACTGTCAAGCGCGCGCGTGCAAGAAGCGAGGCGCTTAGGTGTATTCCGACTTAACCCAGATATCTAAATTGAATTTTCTCTCAAGTGCGAAGGTTATATATTAACGAGTGCACCTGTATATGTATGTATTTTGTGTATAACAAGGTGTAAGCGATTGCAGGTTATTTCGGAATAAATGAAAATCTAGGCGTATTTATTGCGTCGACTGTCAGTTGTTTTCTATAAATATATTTCACTCTGCCGTTGTGATTGATGTGAAATTAAATATATTTGAAAATTATTTTTCTAGTAATTCAAAACCGAAGGAAAATGTAGTATCTCGCGTAGCGCCATGTTTATTTGAAAAAATTGCAATGTTTAAATACGAGAAACGTCTTTGTCTATATTTATAAAATCATATGACTATTGTGTATTGTTTGTAATAACGAAGAAAATTTTTTTTCAACTAAAAAAAGATTTGGTCACCTATACCTACTGAATTTATTTCATTCTTTTAAGCGTGTTTATTCTTGTAACACATTTGGGTAGATATTCTCATCCAAATTTTCATAAACATAAAAGTAATAAAAAAACAAATGAAAATCGTATTCTGTATGTTATTCATTTGAAAATATTATATTTTCGTAGTTTATGAGAATTTTGCTACGTATACTTAAATGATATTGAAAAACAAAAACATATTCATCTGATTTAATAAAAAAATGAATAAATAATCACGAACTCTACAAATATTAATTACAAAAGTAACGAATTAAACTGAATTATTGATAAAAGTCAAAAGTCTTAACGACTTCAAAGTAACACGATATTTTTAAATATTTAACAAAATGTTGCCCTTCTCCAAGTGCGTAAACCCATTTTTGTTTTGTCAATATAAAATTATTATATTGTTCAAACAACATTCCACAAAAGCAAAGCCTCTATACCTCGCAAAACACTACAATCCCATTGTTCCAACTGCAGAGCGATACCCGGAGGAGGAGGACTCGGAGGAGATCTCGTCGAAGCTATGGCAGGAGGCCTGCTGGATCGTGATAAACGCGTACTTCGACGAGAAGGGCCTGGTGCGCCAGCAGCTCGACAGCTTCGACGAGTTCATCGAGATGTCGGTGCAGCGCATCGTCGAGGAGTCGCCGCGCATCGAGCTGCAGGCCGAGGCCCAGCACCGCAGCGGCGACATCGAGGTGCCGGTACGCCACCTCGTCAAGTTCGAGCAGATCTACCTGTCGAAGCCGACGCACTGGGAGAAAGACGGCGCGCCGTCGCCGATGATGCCCAATGAGGCGCGGCTCAGGAATCTCACCTACTCCGCGCCGCTCTACGTTGATATCACCAAGATTGTGATGAAAGAGGGAGAAGAACCGACAGGTGTGTGTGTGCACGATTTTTGGGGAGGGGTTTGAAGGAAGGAAGTTTAAATTTTTTTTATTACGTATATGGTAGCTAGCATATAGTGATGATAAATTTCAAACGTATATATAGTATGGCAAATAGAAGCATTGGTTTTACCTATACCTAATTCAATTTTCATTGTTAAAAAATAATTAACTTCCCTACAAAATTATTTAATGGGTTAATATTTTAACCTTATTTTACCGCAAATCGTACAAAAATATAATAGCAAATATTTATGCTAAATAATTCTTTGAAATTGAATAACATCACAAAGTTGGGTTTAGTAATCTCATGAAAAATACCTGTTTTGCAGCACTATCAGCTAAACATAGCTTTACAATAGCCCGATGAACAAAATAATTATAATCGAAGAACCTAACTTTTTCAAATTTTCGGAAGGTGAACATTTTCACATTGACGCGGTAAATATTTTTGGTATTTATTTTCGTTGCAGAGACGCAGCATCAGAAGACGTTCATTGGCAAGATCCCAATAATGTTGAGGTCGAAATATTGCCTCCTCTCCGGCTTATCAGACCGCGATTTGACAGAGCTGAACGAGTGCCCGCTGGATCCCGGCGGTTACTTCATCATTAACGGATCGGAAAAGGTTTTATTAACGTATCCTTTAAAGCTCGGGGGATAACCTTCGGTTAAAAATTAACGCCGCGTTGATATGTTGTTGGCAGGTGTTAATAGCCCAAGAAAAAATGGCAACCAATACGGTGTACGTGTTCGGTATGAAAGACAGCAAGTACGCGTACAAAGCCGAAATCCGATCCTGTTTGGAGCACAGCTCGCGTCCCGTGTCAACACTCTGGATCAATATGATGTCGAAGAGTAATACCGTAAGTCATTGTATAACGTAACCATTGTCGTGTGGGTATAACAGACTGTTCTTTCATTTCGTTTATTAAAATATTATATGAAGGCTTTTTTTAGCTGGATAAAAACGATTTCAAATAATTTATAATTATAACAAACCCCCTTTATAAATGTCAATAAGGCGTATAATATAGTTTTTTATTTTTTTTTTCGAATGTTTACAATTGTTTCCATGTATAATATTATAACGTTTAATTATGTAATGATCGAGAAAAACAAAAATAACAGTTTATTTACTTTTTTTATCCTTTTTATATATCTTACGATACAAAAAAAAAGAGCTATTCTTTTGTACGTTACTACCGATAATCCCTATTAACGGCAGGCAATCAAGAAATCGGCGATCGGACAGCGCATAGTCGCCATCTTACCCTACATCCGGCAGGAGATCCCGATCATGATCGTGTTCCGAGCGCTGGGCTTCGTCGCCGACCGCGACATCCTCGAGCACGTGATCTACGACTTCGACGATCCGGAGATGATGGAGATGGTCAAGCCATCGCTCGACGAGGCTTTCGTCATTCAGGAGCAGAACGTCGCGCTGAATTTCATCGGCAGCAGAGGCGCGCGTCCCGGCGTCACGAAGGACAGGAGGATCAAGTACGCCCGCGATATACTGCAGAAGGAGACGCTGCCCCACGTTGGCGTCAGCGACTTCTGCGAGACGAAAAAGGCGTACTTTCTCGGTTACATGGTGCACCGGCTGCTGTCGGCCTCGCTAGGTCGCCGTGAATTGGGTAAGATGCGGGTAATAATGGATTTTTCTAGATAACTACCTTTGTATACGTTTAAAACATAAAGTAGTTGCTTCATTGCTCCATTCAGTGACTTTTTATAATTACGAGCATTGCATTTTAAAAATAAGTATAATAAAATAATCACGTTTCATTGATTTAGATGACCGTGATCATTACGGTAACAAACGGCTGGATTTGGCTGGGCCTCTGCTGGCTTTTCTATTTCGCGGGCTATTCAAAAACTTGATGAAGGAGGTGCGATTGTACGCGCAAAAGTTTATAGACAGAGGAAAAGATTTCAATCTCGAGCTCGCCATTAAAACGAAGATCGTAACGGATGGGCTGCGGTACTCACTGGCGACTGGAAACTGGGGCGACCAAAAGAAGGCTCATCAAGCCAGAGCCGGGGTGTCTCAAGTATTAAACAGGTACCTTTACTATTACAATATCGATCAGCTAAGTATATAACATTGACAAATTGACGCCTGCAGACTGACGTTCGCCTCGACGCTGTCGCATTTGCGCCGCGTGAACTCGCCGATCGGCCGTGACGGTAAGCTCGCCCGGCCCCGACAGCTGCACAACACTTTGTGGGGAATGCTGTGCCCGGCTGAGACGCCCGAGGGCCAGGCTGTGGGCCTCGTCAAGAACCTCGCCCTCATGGCTTACATCAGCGTCGGCTCTCAGCCCTCGCCCATCCTTGAGTTCCTCGAGGAATGGTCGATGGAGAACCTCGAGGAGATCGCGCCCAGCGCCATCTCTGACGCCACCAAGATCTTCGTTAACGGCTGCTGGGTGGGCATACATCGAGATCCCGATCAGTTAATGGCCACGTTGAGGTGCGTTGCCCATTTAAATTTTTAGATTAAAATTTTTTTTTTGTTATTTCTTTGAATGTAAATAAATTACTTTAAGTAATTTTTTTTTATGATAAGGCCAGAAAGTTATCATTGTTTTACGATTGCCAAGAGAGGGCTAATTAGGTGTTTCTCGTTTAATGTAGAAAATTGAGAAGACAAATGGATATCATTGTTTCCGAAGTATCGATGGTCAGGGATATCAGAGACAGAGAGATTAGGATATATACAGATGCGGGAAGAATCAGTAGGCCATTGTTGATAGTTGAGAATCAATTATTGTTGCTTAAGAAAAGGCACATTGACATGCTCAAAGAAAGGGATTACAGGAACGACGGGTGAGAGTACTTTAACGTACTTTATTAAAGGATAAGCAAATATGAATCTGAATTTACTTTCGAACAGATGGCAGGAGCTCGTTAGTAGTGGAGTAGTGGAGTACATTGACACGCTCGAGGAAGAAACTGTGATGATCGCCATGTCGCCCGAAGATTTGAGACAAGAGAAAGAATACGCTTACTGTACAACTTACACACATTGCGAGATTCATCCGGCTATGATCTTAGGCATCTGTGCTTCAATCATTCCATTTCCTGATCACAATCAAAGTCCTAGGAATACTTATCAGGTACGCAATTTAATTGGGGAATTATCTTATTTATTATTATAGAAAATACCTAAATATAAAATACAAAAGCAAATCAAATGCAACTACGAATTTAATAATTGAAAAAACTACGTATTTAAAGTAATATACATTGGTTTCATGTTTCGAAAATATTCCGTTAAAAATATCTATATACAGTTGTAAATGGAAAATTCGAACGTATCTTTTAGTCCGATCTTATTTAAAGTGAAAGCTCAAAGAAAAATTTATATCATTATCAGCAACGTGGTAACATTACAAGTGGTTTTCAAATTTTGCAAACCTTCTCAGTTTATTAAATTAACGTGAGGAATTTCAACAAATTATTTTATTATTTACATTATTATATGCAAATGAAAAGGTGAAGCTTCAAGTTTTTACTCGCACACCCATAATAGCTCACCAACTCCGTACCTATGTTACAAAAGTACATGAAAAAATAGTTAAAATTATAATTCGATCTTTTCGCGCGTTCAAAACCGAATCTCCCGACGTTGATATAAAATAAAAAGAATACGTGAAAAAGTGTACACAACAGGACCCTCGCGATTCTTTCAGAGCGCCATGGGCAAGCAAGCGATGGGCGTCTACATAACGAACTTTCACGTGCGCATGGACACGCTGGCCCACGTGCTCTACTACCCGCACAAACCGTTGGTGACGACGCGCTCGATGGAGTATCTGCGCTTTCGCGAGCTGCCGGCCGGCATCAACAGCATCGTCGCGATCCTCTGCTACACGGGCTACAACCAGGAGGACAGCGTCATCCTGAACACGAGCGCCGTGGAGCGGGGCTTCTTCCGATCGGTGTTCTATCGCTCGTACAAGGACGCGGAGACGAAGCGACCGGGCGATCACGAGGAGCAGTTCGAGAAGCCGAATCGACAGAGCTGCCAGGGCATGCGAAACGCCATCTACGACAAGCTGGACAACGACGGCATTATTTCGCCGGGGATCAGGGTGTCGGGGGACGACGTTATAATCGGGAAAACTATGACCCTACCCGATGCGGAGGACGAGGTGAGAGCAAGAGATGATTTTGGTTTTAGTATGTTGGTAGATGTATATGCACAGTTTTGGATCGCAATTTAGGGCACGTAATTTTCGATCAAGCAGCGTCGGTTGTTGAAGCGTTGATCCCCAGGTCATTTTCTGCGACACTTACTTTCTTAAATGGGGTTTGACCTTGCCGCTACTTAAATCGATCTTTCTCGAGCGACGCAGCTGGGGGTAAACGGGCGTCCCCGTCATCAAAATGCCATCTGAAATTTCACTTTTACCTGCGTTGTTTGCAAACCGTACGGCGACAGTCTGCGTCTAAATTGAAATCAATATTTGCAAACTATTTTTTAATTGGGTCGTTTATTATAAGACTTGATAAATATATTTAGTTAATACATGCTCAATGAACCTTGCTAATAAACATTATCCTCAATAAAAATTTTAAAAATTGTTGTTTTAGACAAAGTTGGATATTGATGTAACGAATATAATATCTTTGTTACCACTATTGATCTATTTTTGGAATTAAGTGTAACAAATATTGTATGCTTTGATTATTATTAATATTAATTTCAATTAATATTTGCATAAAATTAACCTTTGATAATTTATCTTATTCTTTACAGTTAGATTGCTCTACAAAGCGTTACACCAAACGTGACGTTTCAACATTCCTACGTAATAGCGAAACTGGCATTGTCGATCAAGTTATGTTGACGTTAAATAGCGAGGGTTACAAATTTTGTAAAATTCGCGTTCGCAGTGTCAGGATTCCACAAACGGGCGATAAATTTGCTTCACGCCACGGTCAAAAAGGTAAATATTCTGATTTTTTATCCTTTTATTTTAATTGAATTAATTTCTTACGTTTCATGTATATATAATTAAGTTTAATTAAATAGTTTGGTACTCTGAAAGACTCTTTTACTAAATTAGTGTATTCTATGTCCAGTAATAATATACATTTACGTTATTAATCTGCCTCAAATATATTTTCAACGAGTACATAAAATACTGAAATGAACTTTGATCAACAGGCACGTGCGGCATTCAGTATCGCCAGGAGGACATGCCGTTCACGGTCGAGGGCATGACTCCCGACATAATCATCAACCCGCACGCCATCCCGTCGCGCATGACCATCGGCCACTTGATCGAGTGCATCCAGGGCAAGGTGTCGGCGAACAAGGGCGAGATCGGCGACGCGACGCCCTTCAACGACGCGGTCAACGTCCAGAAGATCTCGACCCTACTAATGGAGTACGGCTATCAGCTGCGCGGCAACGAAGTCATGTACAACGGCCACACCGGCCGCAAGATCAACGCGCAGGTGTTCCTCGGGCCGACCTACTATCAACGGCTCAAGCACATGGTCGACGATAAGATTCACAGCAGGGCCAGGGGGCCGGTTCAGATACTCGTGCGACAGCCAATGGAGGGCAGAGCGAGGTTCGTGTGTTTCTGCTTTGAATTGTCTTTCTTATTTTCATTTCTGGAAAAGATCGCGAGATTTGAGGCTTCGAAATGAGAAAAGACATTTTTCACGAAACAAAAATATTTCATTATCACACCGTTTTGACAGGGATGGTGGTTTGCGGTTCGGAGAAATGGAGCGAGATTGTCAGATTAGCCACGGAGCCGCTCAGTTCTTGAGAGAACGTCTCTTTGAAGTGTCGGATCCATATAGGGTTCACGTGTGCAATTTTTGTGGCCTAATCGCTATAGCGAATCTGAGGAATCAAACTTTTGAATGTAAAGGATGTAAGAATAAGACGCAGATATCGCAGGTGAGATTGCCCTACGCCGCGAAATTGCTCTTTCAAGAACTGATGTCGATGAACATTGCGCCTCGTCTTATGATTAATTAATTAAAACGCTTAAACTTGTAATATATAATATATATTTATATATAGTATTTTTATACATGACTTGGATTAAGAATGTTTGAAAGCATTATAAAAATGTTAGAATTATTCTCGTTTTAAGTAAAAATTATTTATTTATTTATAAAACTTGGAAAAATAAAAAAAAAGTTATTTATTTTCATTTGTATTGCCTGTATTTAATAAAACGATTAAACCCTAGCTTTAAAATGCGTTTGCAAGTCTGCATCGTTGTAGTGCAACGAATTATTTTTTTCAATTAATTAAAATTATTATAGGCAATGGAAGTTTTATCTAAATCTTTGTTATAAAGTCATTTGATACTATAAAACAATAAATCTACACGCAAAATTAATATATTAGTTATTATAAACTTCAAGAAAAATCAAATATTTGTATTTTGTAGCACTACGACGTTGCAAACTTCAAACCCATGCTTTGAAAATGAATTTTGGAACAGATTTTGCTTCTTTAATTTCTTATTGAAAATTATTTCACTTCTAACAATTCAAAAACTAATTTTCATGCACTTTGTTCAGAATAAAAATTTATCTGAGCAATCGGTGAGGTAGTGTAGGTATAGTAAGAATGAATTTTGATCAATTTATTTTTAGTTATAAATATATATCTTATATTTTTATCGTATTTACACATAAATTCTATTAAAAATACACAAATTATAAAATTAATATTTTACATGTTAAATCTTAAAATAATATAAATTAAAATCGTAGAATTTTATATAATTTTAAATGATTATGATTATGATGTAACAATGTAATTGTTTATGAGGTATTTACAAGACGGACTAATTTAATGAAAATCTTCATATACGTGGACGTCTATTAGATGTCGTGTTAGTCGTAAGATGTCGTGATGGCATCTACAAGCAACTTGTCTCTGCAGTAGCTATACATACGAGTATCAGCAGAAGAATGCCCGGGATGTAAGAGGTAAATAAAGATCATCTTTTGCAGCTCCCTTAATAAATCGATGGGACCTACAAAATCGTTGTCTGTATTCTTGCTCGTCTCCCACCACCCTTTGGTTTTATGCTATTACTCCTATAGCATTTCATAGGGATACCTGAAAAATTTAGATATATTATTAAATTGTTCAAATATATTATTTAATTGTTCAGATATATTATTAAATTGATAGTATTACCTTCACCTTTGGTCGTTGATATTACTAATTTAAGGTGGGATATCACGTCGTCGTATCCTCTATCACCACCGACACAGCTATTTCCGAAAACCTAAAAACCACAATATAATAATTGAATTGTCAAATCATAAAAGAATCGTTTAAATATAAAATAAAGTAGGTATTTTAAGTTACTACGAAATGAAAAAATGTATTCACCTTCACATAGTTCTCCTTATCCGAAGAATTTTTGCCTTTGCGGGAGTCCATTGCTTTAATAAAATCAATGTTTTCATTAAAATTAAAATTCTAATTTTTAGTATAGAATTATAAATTATAAGTATATATTTGCTACTTGCAATGACATACCTTGTAATTGAATAGTTTCCTTCTTCAATTGGTGTCCTTCCTTTTTGGCTTCTGTCACGAATTCCAATATAAACATTCCTATTTTATTGAAACATAAAAATATCATTGAGTATATGAAACTATTGATGTCAAAATACATATACATATATATATATTAAGAAATTAATAAACAAACATTTGAAATGTTTTTATATTAAATTATCACTGGTTTTGTGAATATGTATGAAATATATAACTTACTTCCGATATATTGTTCATCATAAGCATCAATGACATCATTTTTGCAGCTATTACTGTTTTTAGCCTTCTGATTTTGGTTTCTTCTGTTCTTGTTTTTAAAGATGCTTGAGATTATCTGGCCCATTTTAATAAATGTAATGTAAAAGTTTAACTTCTCAGAAAGAATTATAGAAGTCTTGAGTGATCACTTCAGCAGTGTTGTTTACAAACTGGTAATTCACAAACTTTAGACACTGCCAAGTATAAAATTCTGTTGATTTACTAAATCTGAACAAGTCAAGACAAGACAAACACTCTCAAGATTCCCTTGAATGCCCGAAACGCACAGGTCAAATGTTGCACTAAGACTGATGTGCACCGCACAAAATTCTGGAGTTTATGACCCAAGCAGAAGTCCTGTATCCCCACTTTCTTCGTCTTGGAAACTCCGCCTAAGTACTGATCCTTCGGAGTGAGTCCACTTGGTCACGTGATGCTGCTTAGAGCAATAACTCGCAGGTATTAAAATTCTGAAAATGTCGAATTTCAACTATGGTTCGTTGTCTCATTGTCACCACTTACGGTTAGTCTTTCATGTATACTTACGGGAAGACTGAGATGGAAAAACGCAAAAAATTTCGAAAAATCTCATATTTTTTTTTTACTAGACGATATAAAATTATATAACAAAAGGGAGGGACAGTGCGTTTAAGATTTGTTTTCTTTTCTATTTTTTTTTATTGTTTTATCATAATTTAGACGTTTTTTTTTATTCAACTGCATTAAATGCTTACAACTGGTTTTCTCAAAATTAATTGTTACAGTATTCTAAAAGAGGTACTTATGAGCATCTGTTTTCTTTCATTTATCTAATAAAGCAGGTACTATTTTTAAATATTATAAGCAATACTTTTTGGTTAAGGGGATATGAGTACCGACGTTATTTTTCAAACAAGCACATCTCGCAAAAATACGAATAGAATTATCAAAAAAAAAAAAATCTGAGTATAGTATTTAAATATAAGGAGCGCTTGACGAACGTGTTTTTTAAAAAAAATGATGCGAATTGATTTTTATTGTAATCCACAGCAATATTTAAATTGAATGATTAAATCACTTAAATATCATTGTCAAGATGGTCTGCGTGTAGTCAATTCTAACAAAATTTTTGAAATATTGATAGATAGTAAATTTAAAAGTAGGGAAAACCTTTAACTACTTTCAACATCGTCTTATATCTACATCGCCTGCCAAATGCTTTATAGACAAATGCCTATACCGATTTTCTTCAGACACTAAGTAATTTCTAACCATTTGACACGGCGCGGCGTCTACCGCAGTATTTGAGTAGGGAATAAAGGTAATGAGATCAATAAAAAAAGGTTTTGAAGGTTTTGAAATGCAGATTACAGGAAAAATAGTCCCGAAAAAACATACCATTTCAAACATACCATTTTTTACAATTTTTTTCTTTTTCCCATTATCTTAGAGAGACATTTTTAAAAAATTCTAAACATGGTTTTTTCAACTTGCCATTCATCCCCAACTTAAAAAAATAGTCGAATCGTTACCGAATATTTGGCTTTTGGACTCAAGTGTGAACATCCATCGGTGAATTTAGGCATATTTGTAATTTGCGTTCGAATTAATCATTATATTTACAAGTATCTAAAATCATGCAGTTTAAAGTGCACTTAAATATTTTTTGGTTTACTAAATCAGTATTTTTTACGATCTTTGAGGGTGAGTTCGAAAGTTGAATATTTGATCAAAATTTGGCTATTTTTTAACGTCACATTACGAAAACGTTATGAAAATTCCAGAAATTCAACGTTCTATACATAATAAAATATACCTATAATATAGCTAGCCAAGATAGCGCGAGTTGTTAGCCAGCAGCCCAATTTAAATATACAGGTTAAGCACGGGATAATTTGCGCCATCTTGGTTAGCCATATATACGGATGTCAAATGCCAATATTGTAAATTTATATTTTATTAAATTGTTTCCTATATTTCTCTTACGAATGCCGCCGTTTGCCACAATTTTCTATTTAATAGTGTAGGCTGACTAGAATGTAGCACACTATTTCGATGAAGGAAAGGCATTACGCTATAACTGTAAGAGATTTTGTTCGTTGAGGATCAATTAATTCAATTTATAAAATTAAAATATTTCAAGGTATAATTTCCTAGAAATGTCTAAATTTTTGTTTCTACTTAATTAAGACAATAACTGCTTTAATATTGTATCTATATATTGGCATTTGACATCCGTATATATATGGTCAACCAAGATGGTGCAAATTATCCCGTGCTTAATCTGTATATTTAAATTGGGCTGCTGGCTAACAACTCGCGCTATCTTGGCTAGCTATATTATAGGTATATTTTATTATGTATTTTAGTTAGCTATATATACGAATGTCAAATCCCAATACTTAATGGGAACTAAAAGGCGTTTCGTCCTTAGTCGTACCTGGTTGACACATTAGGATGATCGAGGTAGACATATCTACGACGCCGACAATCGGTGTTACTTGGCTTTATTTAAGAGATTGGAAATAAATTTTGTTTGTGGAAGTCAATTAGTGGCAGCCACCTAGTGGACAAAGTATCAATGTTACAATATAAATAAGGATTTAGCATATTGGTGATCAAATGCCGTAAAGTTTTTAATAAGATTTTATGTGCTCGTAGTAATATAATTTTATAAATTGAATTTATTGATACTTAAAGAGCCAAAACAATTAAAATGGAAGAGCTATTTGGAATAAGTGCATATCTCTTATGGAAAATAAAATTTACAAATTCGGCTCCGCCGGCCCTCGGGCACATCACCCACTCAGGGCGTAGAAAAAATGTTCTTTAAGAGCTAACTCACTAAAACTTTTTTGATGAAAAAACTATAAATATACTCTCTAAAGTAACATAAGTGAAATTTCACTTATTTCAAGTGAATATTCACTTATTTGTCAAGTTCATAGTCGTTCACTTAGAAAAAGTGAATTTTCACTTTTCTAAAAAGTGATTTCTACTTTATATTTAAGTGAAAATCCATGACATTTTTAAATAAGTAAAAAGTTCACTTTTTTGAAAAAGTGAAAAAGTACTTATGAATAAGTGAATACAAAATGATTAAGTAATTAATTCACTTATTTGAAAGTGAAAATTTCACTTATTCAATATTCACATATTCGCAGTGAACGTATTTGTATTAGACGAATAAGTTAATATTGACAGGTAATAAGTGAAATTTTCACTTATTATGGAAGTGAATTACTTTTTCAACTTTTAAATAAGTGAATGATATAGGTTTTCACATGTTAAATTGTTCACTTATTTAAAAAGTGAAAAAGACTTTCACTTCTAAGATAAGTGAAAATTTCACTTATTTAAATTTAGAGAGTACAAAATTTATAAAAATAGTATTTTTCGTTTTGATTATAGATAAAAAGTATATCTAATGATTTAAGTTTTACCTCTGATATTAGATTTTCACCGCGTTAATATTTTCAATATATTTACCTACATCTTTCATCTTTTAACCAATAGGTCTCACTACTATATTATATAATACTCTCAATAACTATATTACTCTCAGTAATCCATTTTCTTATTTCTTTAATTTCTTCTCGTTAGTCTAACATCTTGATCACTCAAATTCGATTCTTCAATATCAATATCATTTAAATTTATTTGACGAATATAGCATCTTTGGAATTCTTTACTTCAATATCTTCTTCACTACTATTTACAATATCCTGATGAAAACAAGATGTGTTAATATTTTCTTTCACGGTATTGCTTAGATTCTTTCTTGCTAAAATCCATATATTTCTATAAAAAATGCATCCCATATGTCCTTTTATATTATTTGTTCTTTTATAAGAAATGCATCCCATTTGTGTATCGAATCGACGTAAAGTTAATTATCGCCAATCTCGAATATCTCAAGAATGTTTGCCCGCGAAGCGCGCGTGTGATACTCTAGGTATGGTTTTTATAAAAACATCAAACTCGTAATGGTGTTTCCCAAAAAACTAACAACACAAATTAAAGCTTAACCAACTCTTAACCGGAAATATTTGTTAACTTATAGCTAACGAATACCGCTATTCGAATGTTAACAAAATTAATGATATTTGAGCCAGTTTATAGTTAACAGAGTATAGCCTATTTATAGCTAATTTATAGTTGCTTAAGCAGAAATTCTGATTAATTTTCTACCATGGATATAGCCATTGAAAAATAAATCTATTTGGCTTTAGCGAAAATCATAAGGCTGAACTCACATGATAGAGCTGTAGCATAGAGAGGTAGCGATACAGAGACAGCCAATCAGAGCTATTCTTTAAATAAAAAATCAGCTCTGATTGGCTGTCTCCATGCCGCATTCTCTATGCTGTAGCTCTATGCCGCACCATGTGATGTCAGCCTATCGGTGGGAGTCCTCGCCGTCGGCGCTAGTCGGCGGCGCGCGCGAGTAAAATTTGCGCGTTTGCCGCCGGCCCGGACCAAGTGAGAGAGAGAGTGAGAGCGCGCGGGCCGCGGACCGGCAGTAAGTAGAGATTCTGCAAGCAGAGAAGGACACGTGCGCGACACCCGGGTTTTTTTGACGGA
Source organism: Torymus sinensis (assembly GCA_030522985.1). NCBI lineage: Eukaryota > Metazoa > Arthropoda > Insecta > Hymenoptera > Torymidae > Torymus > Torymus sinensis. Next base: position 30,491 of record JAPYZP010000223.1, on the reverse strand, counting down.
TACTTAACTGAAACTCGCCAAGCAGGGCGCTGCCGCGCCCTGTATCTGTCGAGAGTTGCGAGGACGACGAGGCTAAGGTGACGTCGAGGAGAGACAACCCCGCTAAATTCGCCTGCCCTTCCTCCTCGAGCCGGTTAACTGCACACCCGCAGTTTCTGGGAAACAGTGGTAGTGATGACTGGCTAGCCAGGTAGGACCCTGCTTAATTCTATGTAAACGTCGTTATTCCTCTCGGTACTATATATTATATTGAAGAATCGTGCGATAACGGCTAACCGCGAATGCGCGACATCACTTTGTGTTATAGTTTTGTCTATCGATAAAACGCGCGCCTATTTATTATATTCATTTGAGTAGGTAGATTCTTTCAAAATAAATCCGTGTTGTGCCTTTCCGTTCCCTGATACATACGGGAATTAAAAAGTTGTTTATTTTCCTGTGATTTCGCGCCCGTTTTCAGGCACGAGTACGCACCTCCGCGCGCAGCCATCAAGCTTGATGTTTTGTTTACGTTTTCGTTACTCGGAAATTCATGCCGTTACACGAGTTGAACTTTCGCGCACAGTGTTATGATGCGACAGCCGCGCGCTAGCCCCCCCCCCCCCCCTCCCTCCCTCTCCATCGAGCACTCACAGTTTGCAACTTCTGCGTGATTTTCTCAAGCTTAATTTTAACAAAAATAAAAAGTGATATGAAAGTTTTATTTCGCTCGTGGTTAAAAAAGTGATAGGTCATTCTTGTGAAAACAAATTTACCGCTCTACAATTATTGTTTGGGACTTTTTCCGATAACTCTCATCGTTCGCCAGTTATAAGCGAAAAATCGTTTTCGGGGGTGGTTTGTTGTTAATTTAGGGGTGACCCCGGCATTTTTGGAAGCTGCATTTTTGACCACCGTTTTTAGACGGTGTGTTTTACCAAATACCTTCGTTGACTGGACTATTTAGCCACTGCGCTAGGCGGATTCGTACGTAAGCTTTAACCGAAATATAATATCAAAGCGGATATAATTGATGAAAGAACAATTAAATAGAAAAATTAATAGAAAAGTTTTGCAATTCGGGAAACTGTCCATTCGCAACTGCCTGTCTGGCTACAAATAGTACTTGTACAAAAGGTAATTCTTTCGAAAGCATTTGGCGAATACAAATGCGTACAACATGCGGTGAATACAAATTATGCATATCATCTTCAAACTAATCTCAATGAATATAGAATTAATAGCATTATAATGATTTTAAGATATTCTGAAATTGAATACAAAATATTGAGATACGCTTACTACTTATCGCCCGAGTGAAGCGAAACTTCTCACTTGTCGAACACAAAAAAGTTAGTTTTGCACACTCCGCTAAAATAAAAATAAAGTTCGATATACGTAAGCGTAGTTCATTGTCCAAGCGTACTTTTATCAAAATGTAGTATTTTTTAATTATTTAATCAATGACATTAAACAGAATTAAGTTTATTACAAACTTTTACATTATACTATTTAAATAATATTTTCCATCCCATAGTATATGAAATGGAAATTTCAAACGGTATATTTAGAAAAAGAAAATGACATTCAGATATCTCAGTCACTTTTATAATAGTTTCCTTACCAGGTTGAATAACAAAAAAAGACTTTCGTAAAAAATTAATAATTTATTAACATTACATTATACTTAAGCTTAATTTTAATTAAAATTTACAAATCTTGGCAGTATTTACAATTTAATTATGCTTATAATACATTAACAAAATTTACACGGAGAAAACTCACTCGTAGTATCACTGATTTGCCGTTTTAACATAGCTTACATCCAATACACAAAACTTTGCTCTACACACTGGGCAAGTGCATTTTGAAGACAACCAAGTTTCAGGTGTTCTTTCATTTTGTCGAGAAGCAAACCTAAAAAATAAAATAATATTATTAAAGTAAGTTGGGTAATATATATGTTGATTACAATCCACTCTTTACAAAAAATGATAGCCGAATGCTGTCAAACATTTAAAGAAATAGGCGAAAATTCGCTACTTCCACTACATTTGAATTTTTGAAATTGAATTTTTATTAACTGATTAAAACTAAATAATTAAATCAAATTAGAATACAAAGATTGATTTGTTCATGCTTTGAAAAATTATCTGATTATCCTATTATTTTAACTAATTAAAATGAAATTATAATGAAAAATTATATATGCATAACCTCAAAAACAAAATAGTACGCGCGCAGCGCGTTTGGATTGTGCTAGTATACATAAATTAACATACCATTTGGCCATACAGTCAACGCACCACATTGGCCGACAGTAGCAAGAAACACAAGCATCAGATGTTTGGTCTGTTCCACCACAGAGTTTATTTAATTTCACATTTGAAACAGTTTGCATACACCCAACGCATTGATCTATCTCCTAAAAAAACAAATATTGCACAAATATTTTTATAAATTATACGATTTAGCATAATAGTAGTTAATAAACTGCTTTTATAAAAGATTATTTAAAAGTATTGTGTATTGATTCACAATTTGATTATCAAAGAGTTTTTCTCTCTACAAAAGAATGCAAGCTTTATAACATTATATATGTAGATATTGTTAACTTTGAATATAATGAATACAATATCAAGAAGAGATGTCTCATTATCTTTTTTAAGGTGATCGAATACCCACCCTATTACCCAAAATCGGGTTCCCGTTTTTCTCATTCAATTTTTAATTTTAAGGAAAAAGTTTTGGTATGTTGTAATTCTTTATTAAACTTAAAACGTGTCAAAGAGTTTTTTTTCAATAAGTTTAAAATTGAAGGAGAAAAACGGGAACCCGGAATCGAATAATAGCGTGGGTATCACATCTCCTTAAGTTCACACTACTAAAACAATTTTTGTTGTAAAATATTATGTATGTGTACCTGGTCGTTCATTTCATATTCCGGGTTTTGTGCTATTTGTTCCTTGAATGTATCAATAAATCTGTCTAATAATGTTCTGTGAAATACTACACTCTCTAAAACAGTAATAGGCCGACTTACTCTATCTTGCAAATCTTTGAAGCCTAAAGCATTTAACCTAATATTAAAAGATTTTGCACCAGGTCTTGTTGGAGTAACCTGAAATCATGCAAACAATACAACTTTAAATAGGGGATGTGAGTACCGACGTTATTTTTCAAACAAGTACATCTCACGAAAATACCAATACAATCATCCAAAAAAATTCTGAGTATTGTATTTACATATACAGAGCGCTTGACAAACGTGTTTTTCCAAAAAAATTATGAGAATTTATTTAATTAAATGAAAACTATGCTGTCGTTAAGTAGGAATTTACAATTAACCTACTTTTCAAACGAGCACAGCTAATGAAAATGCTAATAGAATCACTTAAAAGAATTTTGAATATAGTGTTTACGTATTCGGAACGCTTGCCAACCGTCTTTTTCCAAATAAACTTTGAATTTTGATTTAAAAAATATTGAAATTGGGGCTTTACATCGGCTTAATACAAATAATAAGACAAAGGAAGATATAAAAAATACATACTTCTATATTCACATACTGAACTTCTCCTCGCGTGGCTGGCGACAAAGCATGAGTATCACTTTTATTTACAATCAGAGCTGTGTCACTTTGATGAGCAAAATATAGTCTGTAGGGTGCAACTTTAATAATCCAATTATCTGTAGCAATAACTTTTGTTATACTGTTTGTTTCTATTATAATTTTGTCTATTCTGCAACAAAATATTTCATCAGAAAATTATTATTATTCTTTATAACATTTAGTCAACAAGTTAAATTATTAATTTAATGAAATATTACCTTCGAAATTCTATATTTACATCAGATGCGACTGTTAACCACGTGGTATTGTTATTGCAATAAACTGCAAGACTTTCAGCTATAGGATGTGTTGACCAATTTTTTGAAGACCACTTTAGTATTTTGTACAGTGCGTAAAGAGGGCCAACCAGAGCACAAGCACTAAGTACCAGCCACCATGGATTCTCGTTGCCCAATAAAACTTGAGCAGCATCAACATTTCCAGTCAAAACAAGTCCTAATAAATATCCTAAAATCATAGTAATCAAAAAAATATTATTAAAAACTGGATAGAAAATTACTGTTAAACTATGAATGAAAAATTTATATTTTGTTATTATATAAATAAGTATATTAAATATAGTGAAAAAGCAGCAAATCTTTACTAAAACGTAGAATTGCTTATGTACATAATGTAAAAAAAATGAACCATCTAATGTTTTAAGTTTAATTTTTAAGTTTTTGTATATCTCTTTTGCCAGACCTGCGTACAGATAACTGTGTTTATTTTTGCAGGGGTTATGGAGTATAATTACCCTGTAATTCTAACTGGTTTGAATAAATAAATAAATAGTATAGAATACAATTTTAGTAAAATAATTCAAAATAATAGCATTACTTATTGAACAATGTGGACTTGACAACGATGATTTTTTACATAGTATACTTTTTAATTTATTCATATTTTAAAATGTGGTTTATAATATATGAGAGTTTTCAATAAGTATAATATTGTAATGTATTAAGGACTAGATTATTCTTAAGTTTATTTTTTGGCGAATGGTTTTTAAATTAACTAAATTTATTGTTCATGAAACTGCTAAAGAATAATATATACAAAGGAGTATATGGGAGTATAACTATACAGTATTTGTTGGTACAGAAAGTCAATGCTTTATGCATTATATAAACAAAAACACTAGTTGCTTGTTTATCAAACATAACCTAGATAAAGACCAAAACTTTGATATTTTATTACATCAAATGCTAACAATAAACGTTTAGTAAGTGCGTAGAGTCATTGGTAACATGAACTACTTTCTAGCCATAGTAATCAATAAGCCATATATTGGACAAATCCATAGTTAGCTATAAATAAACAAAGAATTCACCACAACCTATAAATATCCTACTAACCAAAGGGAAGCATCGAGTGCACCAGCAGAGTCGCCATGCTCCTCCTGATGTGATATTGTATGAAGAACTCATTCTCGTTGCCGAGTAGTTCTGCAAATATGTTTTTAATCGTCAATCCGGCCGAGACGAATTCGTTTGGCGGGTAGACGATGCAGCTCGACAGGAGGAAGTAAGTGAGCGAGTAAAAGAAGAAGCCCGACGACATGGCACCAGCTTGAAAACAATTTGGAGCTTCCGTGTAAAACTGTGTTTTCCAGCGGTATATACTTATAAGGCAGTTGGTGGGCGCTCGCGCGCATGGACACGTGGCCGTCAGATCTTTTGCTTGATGACGAATTGATGGGTCTGCTGCTGACGGCGGAACGACAACGCGGCGTCCATGTTCGGAACTTCACGTGGCTCCTGCCTGGGGTCTGATTCTCTAAGCGACTCGTACCTATACACCACACGCACCAAACAACGACACACTGCCATGTCGGCTGAAATTGTATCATGCGCATGCGCACATCTCGATGTTTTTGGTTTCTTTAGTAGGTCTTAGAGGCGGGAATTGAGGGGCACACGAATTGATGTCTCGTCTCGACTTAAACTTAAAACTATAAGTAAATGAATAAATTTGTTGAAAAATAAACTAATCATGTATTGATGAAAATGTCAACTATAATAAAATTTTAATTACAAATAAACATACATATATTCAGTCAAGAACAATAACACTTAAGTATTACGAATATCACAAGATTTTTTAAAAGAATAGAACAAAATTAAGTACTTTTTGTAATATATGGTTAAGTAAATAATTTTAATGAAACTTTTTATAAACATTAAAAAACAAGAAATGAGAAAATGTATGAAAAAATTAAATATTTACATCTTTTAAAGGATTCCTTTTCGTATTATGAAAAGATTTAATTCTCTTTTCTTCTTGAATTAAATTTTACCTTTAGTTTTTAATAACTGATCTGTTCATCGCTTTATTTTTTTGAATACCTAACTGTAATTCTTTAATTTCCTTTACTAAATTAGCCTTTGTGGTTTGATTTTTGTCAAATTTTCTTCCAGTTCTTGTTTTATTTTAACTTTGTTTTCTCTTAACATTTTTGTATTGGCTTTCTTACATTAATTATTATTTATTTATAGTAAAAATAATTTCTTTTTTATTTACTTTTTTAATCTTAATATTTTTTAATACCTTTTTAACCTGATACACTACCTTTTTTTATTCATTTCCTGAAATAGAAATTGGAATAGAAGTTTTATCATGGCTTAAAGTAATTTCACAGCTATCAGCTCCAGGAAAATCTGGATTAACTACAAGTAAAATCTTCTGATATTGACTTGTAACAGGGTTACCTGAAGACGATCTCTTACTCTGAATGTGTTTCGATGGAATTTCTTCAACAATCAGGATGCTGCTACTAAGTTCATCGCTAGAATCTTCAGACAACAGCTCAGCGTAATCTTTTTCATTCTGTGTTACTTCATCGATTACTGTCTTATTATCTGTGATAGATTCCGTATCACACTCCATGTACTCATTCACTATAGTATCATTAGTATCATCATCCATTTCTATATATTTACTATTTGAATTACTCTTGACCATAGTTTCATCACTTTTCATATCAGATTTTTTTAAATTCACCCAAAAATTGTACAATCCTTTAAATTCATTATCGCCTACCCAGTCTTCACTGTTATTTTGTTTGAAATCTTTTAATATAATAGGGTCAATTTTAGATTCAATGAGATTTAATACATTTTCCATGGTAGCACTATCACTCGATATCATGTTATTAGTTTGTACCTGTTGAATACTAGCTTCGTTGCCTTGTTCATTCCTATCATGGTAATTTATAACTTTTTTATAATCAATGCTATTTACACAAAAAGGCGAAAGCCCACACTTCTTAAACCCATTTTTCAAAATTTGTTTAATATCTAAAGAATCTAGAGAAGACTTTAATACACCTGCAAAGCTCTCCTTCCCTAAATTTCTGCCATTATGATTCATGCGCCAAGTTCTCACTGAATTTCTATAAGTTATCTTTAAAGTATGAAATAATGCCACGTCTATAGGTTGCAATATGTGCGTTGCATTTGGAAATAGAGCAATTAGCTCTATTTGATTCTCACAACAGAAGTCATTTAAAGCTTTTGACAAGTAAGAACTGTGGCCATCAATATAAAAAACAATAGGGAATTTCACTTTATTGTTCACACACCATGGGTAAACGTGATTGGTAAAATATGAATAAAACAAATCACTAGTCATCGAGCCAGACTCACTTTTCCCAATAACAAACTCATTTGGAAATAAGTTTGCGATGAGTGATGGAATTCTCTTATAGCTGTAAACAACCATGATTGGAAGCAGTTGTCCAGCTGCATTACCACCTATGATTGCTGTACAGCTTTCTTTTTTACTACCAGAAACACTGTGTACAGATTTTTCAACTTTAGGTACTATAACTTTCCCATCTCTAGGATTTAATAGAAAACCAGATTCGTTCATGGTAAAAACTCTTTCTGGTTCAATTTCACCCATGTCCTTCAAAGCAAGATATTCTTTTGTATACTGAAACCATCTTCTTAGATTACCTTCTGTAACGCTTGCTCTTGATTTTGTGAAGTTTTGACTCATTCTTTCAGATAATTCAGGATGTCTTTTTAAGAAAGCCTGATACCAATTTTTTCCAGGACGCCCATTGGTAAAAGGTGTATTCCTTTCAGTTTTCACCACTATCATTTGCACGGTATCTAAAAGCGGCTTCTTAATCACTGGAAAGCCGCGCTTGTGCAAATCAAAAATCCAGTCCACCAGTTCATTTTCTTCGTTGGGTAATAGGATGCTGCTTGGCCCTGGTTTTGCATTTAGAGGGTACTTTTCCTTCACCCGGGAGTAAAGAGTCGCATAAGGCACATTGAAAGCCTTACTCGCAGCATTTATTGATGTTCCTTTTTTTACATCAGCAACAGCTTTCTCTACATCGGCAATAGAGTAAGGCTTCCCTTTCTCAGTTTTTTTCTGAAAACAAAAACTGGTGCACATTTTTATATATATGTATATGTACAATCTTATTACATAGTTGTTTATATCAAAGTGAGGCGAGATTCTGAGAACATAAAAACAAACAAAAATCATACCTACATATATTAAAAGAGATACTTCTTTATGATTTATTGCTTGATATTACTTTATTTCTTGTGAAAAAACACTATAATGAAAATTAAAAATATTACTTATGTCGACTGTAATTTAATATTCACTGATAAGAATTTTTCAATCGGTCTTACAGTCTTTATAAGACTGTAAGACCGATTGAAAAATTCTTATCAGTGACTATAATGAAAAATAAACATTTTTTTCATCAACAGTAAATCACTATCGAAAACTGGGTTATACATATATTTGTGGGAGGTATTTCCAATAACCTAATTAAAATACAAAATAGAAAGTAAATCACGTCTTACCTTTTTCAGTTGAATTCTTTGACTCATCTTTTATGTGGGTGAACCAATAAAGCATTGAAAAACTCTTATTTTCTGTAAAAGAAAGACCCTCAAAGATCCTCTCTCTCTTAGCCTCGTTGCTAACGCAATGGCCGAGAAACGCGTCGAATCGGAGACTGATTTGAAACTTATCTATTTACGCAGAAGATGGCACTGTGTGACCATGTACAAGTGAATGTATTAATTCGTGGATATTTCTAAAGCAAACCAAATTTTGTATTCATCACGAAATTGTTAAAAAAAGCGTAAAATTGCATTCTATTCTGCTTTCATCGTCAACTGGGTGCCTATCGAGGACCGGGTCTACTACCTTATGTCGTGCTCTGTACTTGTTTCCAAAGTTTGTGGTGGTAATGTTTGTCGCTCAACGCGCTGCGTATTTTGACTGTTAGAAAATTGGCGCGGTAAATCAGCAAACAAACTAGTTTATTTAAATTTAAATTATTATACCTATTAAAATATATAGCTGTAAAACATGGCAATATTAATGCGTAATGCAATAATGCAAAATTAAATATATGCGCATGCGCGCGTGTGTGTGTAGCGATAGATTTGTTGTCATGTAGCTGTTTGTTATAATAATTAATAAATAAATAATAAATCAATCTTTAAGGAATTAAATATTTTATTTTTACTACCTTAGACATAAAAACCACAAATACATTGACTTCATTAATTTTATTGTTAAAATATTATAAGTTAAAGATTATGATTGTTTAGATGTACAAAAACAATTAATATTTTTGAAAATGATGCTCCCTTACAATTACTAAGTACAATTGAAGGTAAGGGCAACAAACGGTCAGCTCATATTTCGAGTTGGCCCCCAGGTAAGCAGTATAAACAGAAAATTCAGGGGCCATTTAAAAATGTAAGTGTATCATTATGAGATAAAATGTATAAGACGTAAGTTTTTCTTCCCTTAAAGAGTGAACGGTATGTAAAAACAGTATTTTTTATTACACAAGTATTGTTTATATTTTTAAATTGAGAATTATAATTAATGCAAAATCATATTGAAAACAAATATTAAATGAATAATTTTTTTTTTAATTTTTGATAGCACAAACAGTTGAGGAGAGATGGGCGCAAATTATACGAAAATTTTCATGAATCCATTTTGAAATACTCATATTTGAAAGAAACTTCCACTGAAAAAGAAAGAGGATTTTTTGAACCCTTAACATTCTTGGCACCTTATTATACCTACTAAGGAATTGAATACCCAGAGAATATGGAAAGACAAAATGAAAACGACCAGCTATTTGCTGCTGGGGGCGAAGAAGTTGCGAAAAGAATTTGTAAAATTAACAAAAGAAAAACAATGTGGTCATTATATAGTATAATTATTATAATTATGTAATAAAAAGTAATATTCATTTGAAAAAACAAATAGTTTTCTACAGTTCATTTATATTCAGTGTGCACGCCGAAGATATAGTATAGACCTTCGGCGAACAATGTAAGTATTATGTGTATCGATACTATCTTCACGGATTAAAATAAACGCGGAACATATATGTATACAGGACATATATGTATACAGCTACCAACGTTTACAGAAGTTTTACAGAGATTTTACAATTTTTAGTTTATTAAATAACCATGCCTCCAAAGAGTGATTCTAGTTATAAATTTAAGGTATAATAATTATCATATCATCACACACGCGCATTTAAATACACTAATCAAAAATGAGTTTTTTATATAAAATTCTTTAGTGAAAAAATTGGAAAAGAACAAAAAGAATATCTAATTAATTATGTGCAAATTCATACTTATTTTGCAAGAAGACAAATAACCAAATTGGGTCCTCTTGGGAAAAAAATATGACGGTATGTGGAACAATCTCACTTCAGAATTGGGATGTTGCATGAAAAATAAAATCAAATTCCATTATATCCGTCAGATAAAACATTGAAAAATAATGGACACATATTTTTTCTTTTTTGAATTTAACATTTATTAACAAAGATATAGCAATATGAAAAGTTCATTGACGTCACAATGGTACACTATATAGATATACTGCGCCATTGTGATGTCACTATTGTACTAAATTGTAACTTGCTATAACTTTGTTAATAAATGTTAAATGCGAAAAACAAAAAATACGTGTCGATTATTTTTCGATATTCTATCTGACGGATATAATGGATTTTTTCATGAAAAATCCCAATTGTATGAAATAATCTCCGCTATAAAAAATCAATCGTAGAAAGTAAGTTAATCGTGTTAAAACAGTCATTCCATGTGGAAACCTATGACAATTTTCATATACATTTTCAGACATGAACCTCACTTAGACTAGATGCAAAAGAAAAAGTTAACCAATTTGTTAAATTATATAAAAAAAACTGGAATAAACGATCATAACTGGAGTCAAAATACCATACAATGTTGACGAATTAATGTCTAATTACTCAAATGAGTCGTCTAATTACTCAGGATATTTGTCAGACGACGCACATACCGCAAAAAAGAATTAATCAAAATATTTTCAACTTGTAAGTATTACACAATATCTTATGCACAATTATGAATAAAATCATTCATTTTATTATGCTTTATAATTTATATTATTACAGATCATACATGTCAAGAGGGAATAAAAAATGTACAGTCGATAGTGACCAGGCCCCTCAACGACATTAGTGGACACATGCACACACACGAGCATGTATTAAAAAATAATGTGTATATTGTCTAAAACTGTTTTAATATTAAATAACATTGATTTATTTATACGTTAGACGTAGACGTAACTTTAATGCTAATTTCTTAAAATTCTTTTAATAAAATTGTATTAATTTTAGTCTATTAGAAAAATAAGTTTGGGATTATTTGAATTACAAAAATATTATTAAAATATAGAAACTAAGTTATCTTCTTTATTAATCTTTGATTTAGTTTTTATGTAGACTATCCAATTGCAGCATAAAAACAATATAAGTCATAACAAGAACCCACATCTGAAAAACATATTATATATGACAAAACTTTAAAAATTTCTTTATTGAAGTGAATATAAAATATGAATTCGGTATATTACTTACATTCCGAAATAATTTACTGTCTAAATTTAGAAAACCAAAAACGGATATTTTTAATCTTCTATGGCATAACAAGAACATTACTTTTTTAATCTGCAATTAACAAAATGTTACTATATTAAATTGAATAATACAATCACCAGGATTGATCTTTTAATAAAAGAAATTAGATTGGCATACTGCTTTCCTATTGATTTCTATGTCATACCACTCATGTGGAATTTGATTAATGACATTCCCTGTCCTATTTGCCTAAAACAATGTATAATTAAATATAAAAATAATTTCGTGGTGATTACGTCACCAATTAATCTAATTTAAGCAATTAATGAATAAACTTTTAGTTGATACAGAACACATGAAATATTCAGATATATCTTTTTATATGTATTTTAAAGAATTTTAAGAAAAATAAATTAAAATCTCATTAAATATTAATTTTAATATAATATAATATTATATTAAGTTTCCATGAATGAATAAAAAAGCACTACTTCATCGCAGGCCCAATTCGGAATGTTGCAGATTGAATATGTAACGATAGAATAGGCCATCGCCCTTATCGCAGGACTGAACATAATACAAGCGCTGAGATCCTGCTCTCTGTGCCTTTTGAGAAAATGGTAAAGCCCGTGAATGGGTATGATTGCGTGTGCCAAGTTGCTGCATAGCATGAACAGAATCGGTAAGCTGAAAAACTCCATAGCCAGATCGCCAAGGTCGGTCAGATTTCTGTGGATGTGGCCGATAATGTGTAGCTATATAATTCAATAAGATCTCTGTGATTTTGATCATAATAGTACTACATTATGTAACAAGGGAGTCGCAGATTATTACCGTGGGTGAGTTCACTGACTCGAGCGAGCGAAGTGAAGCGAGGGCAGTGATCACCCAAGGGAATGATTGACTTTACTCTAGTGCTACATATAGTACTTTTTAAACACACCCCATCGTAAAGTGCGTACTTTATTCCCGCCGAAGCGGAAAAAGGGCTACGTTCATTCCCTACCCCCACTCCAGTTCCCAGCGCAACACACTGTTTGTGCCCGAGCCGAAGGCGAGAGTGAGGTTAGAGAATAAATATGCTGCATTTTTCCCTTTTCGGCGGGAATCGAGTACGAACTTTACGATAGTTGTGTTAAAAAGTTGTATATTGCACTCGTGATTATAGTGGGTTGAGCGAACCTGCGCGATGTCGTCCTCGCTTCGCTCGTGTGACAACTCTCGCGCAGGGAGCACACAGATCACTTTATTCCCTAGGTGCATATAATACTATTATTCTCCATTGTGGACACTTTATAGATTTGAAAAGTTATTTTGTATTTGTGTTATAATTTTCTTAGTTCTAACCAAATTTACTGTAAACATAAAAATTTAGACGATTATGTATTCCTACATATACGGGACGTAAAGTACTTTATGTCTCGCATTTACTTTCTGTCCCGCATATGCGGAAATATAGTAAAAGAGGAAATCAAGCGCAACTTTTGTCCCGTTTTTCAAGTCTATAAAGTAGCCATTATAGTGTAGATGGTAATAAATATAGTTTTATGTTAAATTGTAACTAAAAATATTATATAATAATACATTATGCAACAAGTAATCACCTGAGGGAATAATCGATTTTTCTCCCGTGTTGCATATAGAACTTTATTCCCGATTCAACTGTGGCCAATTACGTTAGTTTTCTTAAAAGAGGTACATAAAGTATTTTCTTCCCATCTCCACTATAAAGCCCACTTTATAGCCTGAAAAGTGAGGCAAAAGTGGTGTCTGATTCCCTGTTTTACTTTATTCTCGCATACGCGGGAAATCGCTTCGCTTCGGTCGGTCGGGCAGCAGACTCACCCGCGGTAATAATCTGCATCTTTCCTCTCTTGTTACATAATGTACTATTATGTCCCTGTTTTCAGGGAATAAAGTAAAAGAGGCAATGACATCCTACTTTTGTCCTTCTTTTCGGGTCAATGAAGTGGCCATCATAGTGTAGTCAGGAATAAAAGATCTTTTGTAAAAGATGTAGCCTTAACTAACAAATTGGCTATTTAAGGGTATATATGTATGGGCAAATCCCCCGTACTTTTAACTCGCGTTTGACTTTTTTTTAAAGTAATTTACTGCTGTTATAAGTGTGCCGTGCTAAGCACTTAAACGAGACAGGGTGTAACATCTTCAATTTTTATGTAGAAAATTGGTTGTGTAATCCATATTAGTGTACCATGCACGGCGCAATGCGAGGATGCATAACACTGCCCAAAAAAGTCGCTGAAATCGGTAACAGCTACTTTTTTGGATAGTGTTATGCATTCCTGCATTGCGCCGTGCGTGGCACACTAATATCAATTACAGGAATGGCTTTTTACGTAGAAATTGAAGATTTATGTGCTTAGAACGGAACACTTATAACAGAAATAAATTCCTTAAAAAAAGAAGTCACCCACGAGTTAAAAGTACGGGCCCATACATATATAGCAAAAATGGCCGATATATGTGGCAATAGTTTTTCATTTAAATACAAATTAAATTTATTTCTTTTATGAGATCTACTTATTACCTTTTCTGGAAACGTTAGTAAAGCTCTGCCAAAATTGTTTCCAATTAAGTAATGAGAATTTCTACTTCGAAAGAGTACTGATATCTTCTTATTTAACATTCTGTAATGTTGTCTAAGAAATATCATTATCTCGCATAGTAGTACAGTTACATTAAAAAAAACGTTGTTTATGATATTATATATAAACCAAAACGTAGATTGTCTCTGCATATCTTGACAAAAAGAGACAACAATAACTGCACTACTCATAAAGACAAAAACAAGCATATCAACAATAATAATATGCTTTCTGGCACTTCTAAGAGCCTTCTCAATAGTATTTTTAGGTTGAGATATATTCAACTTGATCTCTAAAACTTCAACAGTTTTTAAACCTTCAAGAATTTTTTGCACAGTCTTGTAACGAAAGAGAAACGTTAACCAGGAAGATACTATTGTTGAGTAGACAAAGATGCTTGAAATTGAATCTATTATAACAGCCAGAGGAGTCTCTTCAAATAGGATGAGTTTGTAACGTAACGTTATTGAAATACTAAAGAACCAAGTATATAAAAAAGTTATTAAAATATTGTAAAATATCCCGAAATAAGAGAATTCTATAAAATTTTTTTTATTAAATGTAAATGGACACAGGCCGATAAATTTCATAAAGTAGTACATGCATGTATTCAGAAATAAAGACTTTTCTATCTTATACATATTTAAATGAATGTTAGAAAATACTTAATGTTCAACATGAACTGTATTCACAAATTTATTGATTCAAACTACTTATGCATTCTCTATTAATTACAATCAGTTACTTGAAACAATTAGTAGTATAAATATCAATTTCCATTTATCTAATAACTTTATAGTTTCTGCCTACGAAAAATATTGATAAAAATAACAATTCTATGTAACTTCAATTACACATAATTTAAATAATTATTTAGTATTATAATGAAAAAATAAGATACACTAAACAAGAAATTATATTATATATTTTTCGATTTTCCGAACTACTTTTTAATTTCTATAAAATAAATATTAATCAATATAATCTAGAACCATTAATGCGATTTTAATTTCAATGTAGTTTAATACATTGCATGTACTAGACATATGAAAATACACATATTGCTCAATGACAGGTATTTATATTTATTGGTCTATTATTTTTTGTTTTATAGAGTTTTTTCTGTACAATAAGGTAGTCTTGAAATGGAAAGAAAAAAATTGTTTATTTTTTATTATCTAAAAATTTTGGGCTTATGTCCCTTTTCAATTGGCGAAGAAGATACTGTAAAATTCTCTTATAGCGGACTATTTATAAATCTATCTTTCGCTTGTGTATATTCGTTTTTCTCTTTAAACGTTTATGTAAAGCGATTTTCTATTGTGTTACCGAAAGAAACAATTATAGCAGTCATGGCTGATTTAATAGCCCACAGTTTTCAAGCTTTAACAATACTAAACTGCCTTTTAATGATTGGATTTCGTCAAAAACTTCTTATAACATTTTTTGAGGAATTGAAAAAAATTGATATTCAAATAGCAACTATAAGAAGGAAAAAATGTAAAAAGAGAAATTTTATTTCTAGTATTATTGTTGTGGGAATTACAATTACTATCATCGATACAGTGTTTTTTATTATTTGTTTTGTGGAACATTTAAGATACTTAAGAAATGATAGCTTTTCTGAATTAGAAGTAGTATTTTGGATTCTATTTCAAAATACATATATAGTTTTGTTTAATACAATTATCGTTTTTATCGAAACAATGATGATTATTCGGGATTACCTAATTGAATTAAATGTATCCCTGCGTCAATATTCAAAAGATTATGTGAAGCTTAAAGGTATTTGTCTATTTACTAATATTAATTACCTATACAAAAATTCGATTTTGATATTTATATTTTTTATATTAAAGATTTTAATTTAATAACTAGTAGTCATTAATTATTAATATTTCTATACTTAGATATTACGTATCGTAAAATTAATTTGTTTCGACAGAAGTAGATAAGTTACAGGCAAACTTAAGCAACCTTGTACTCGAACTAACGAAATTCTTCAGTTTTACAATTCTTGGAACAATTATCAACCATTTTATCCAGGTTTCGAGATCGGTTTACAGAATAAACCTTTTTTTCGAATATGATCAAAAGTGGCAACTATCAGATTTCTATGAGTTTAGTTCTCTGGTATTTTGGTTAGTTATCAAAATATCAATTCTATACTTTTTATGTGCTATACCAGCATCTGTTACTGATGAGGTATGAAATGAAAAGAAAATTAAAGTATGTTTATGATAATATAATTAATAAATCTATTATTGCAGGCTAATAAAGCAGCTAATATTGCTATATATATTTTAAATAAAACTGGGAACGAGGCACAAGAAAATATCATGGTACATGTCATATTTTGTTTTATTTATCTGTAAATGCAAATTATATTTATTTTAATGAAATTTATTTTTTAAGATTGCCAAAATCACGAATCTACTACATAGAAAATTAACAATGTGCATTTATGGACTTTTCAATTTAAACTTTAACTCCTTTAAAAATGTAAGGACTCGAAAAACAATTCAAAATGTTTTTGAAAAAATAATTTTTCATCTCACTCAATTTATTTTTTTTTTAGATAATAATAACAACTACTACCTACCTTATCTGCATGATTCAATTGGATAAAGCAAATATCTAAAAAAATATTAGCAATTACTTCACAACTACTTTTGATAATTATGAAGATTTTGCGTGAATAAGACTCTTCGTAGAATCTATATTCTTAAACTATTAACTGACTAAATCATCTAGCTGGAATAAAAATACAAGAAACATCATACTTTTACACATGAGCTAAAAAGTAATATACAAATATATTAATTATAATAATTGTTTTTTATTTTAATAAAACAAAAATAATAATAACTATTATTAAGTTTCTTACATTTCGAAATAAATAATAATCAAGATCAAAGAAACCGTAAAAAGAAGCACGAACTTTATTCTGGCACATCTGTAGCATTAATTCTTTTATCTGAACAAAATAACGGCTTTTAATAACTTAACCAAGACACTCAGTAAATAATTCTATTGAATGTGCAATATTTTTATTTTTACCATTTGTTTGCAGTGTCTAACTTGATACCAATTGTTTAAAATCCGATCAAGAATAAGAACGATGTTATTAGCCTAAAAATAATATATAAATTGGGAAATTAAATGATAATTTATAAAGCATCATTTCTGAAAATTATTTCTCGTTCTTATATAAACTTTCTACTATTATTATAATAATACATACTTCTATACACGCAGAGTCAGGAACACTGGAGAGAAAATAAAAGCTTACAATTTTCATAGTCGACCAAATCAAGTTCATTGAATACAGACTAAAATCACCACGTTCCCAGATTTTACCATAAGTCAAAAACTGATAAGCTGCATAAATATCCAAACAAACATGTATGAGATTTGCAGTTATAGCAAACAGAAAAGTTAATCTGAAAAATATAATTATGTTCTCGAGTAGTTCTGTTAGACTTTCATGAAATTGACCTATTAATTTTAGTTGTTTCATCAAAGCCAATGATACATTTGAAAAGTCACTGTAGGAAATCTCTTCGACTCGTTGCGAGAATGATCTATAAAGCACTTTATTCAGAACTTTATAGTACTGTTGTAAAATAAGAATCAGTTCTATAAAAATAATATGCACATTATAAATGATAATCTTCGGAATATTGAACCAAACCCAAACACAAGCTTGTTCTTGAAATCTAGTATAGAGTGACAATGTTAAGTGATCTGTTAAGAATATGGCGATATAAATGAGATTAACCAACAACACTCTTAATCCAATATTTTTCACGTTATTATCATGGTATTGAAATGGGTGTAGATTTAAATCTTTCATAAAACTGTCTGTTTTTATGAAAAAGCTAAAAATTTTGTTTAGTCTTTTTTGATAAAATGTGAAGCTAATCCAAGAAGTAACGACGGTACAATATTGCATGGTTAACGCAAAACCATCCATTGCTATAGTCAACGTTGTTTCGCGTGGTAAACGTAGTTCAAATCTATAGCCAATAATTAAAAAGTAACAGAAACTGTAGCAACCAATCAAAACCACGTTATATACTACACCAAAATACCACAAGTTCAGAACATCATTATTAAGAAAAAATGGACAAAGACCAAGAAGTTTTTCATAATAATAAAGACTTTTCATAATAGTGTAACTTTCTAATTTTTCCATCATTCCGAAGTTTAAAAACGAAGACAAAGCATTATCATAATCTAGAGAAGCATACAAACCAGTAATAAAAGAGTTGATAATTTTATTAAAAGGCTAAAGCAATAAGTTTATTATTCGTAAATCGTTTTGAATATTACCGTTGAAAAATAAGATGTTTTATAAATTACTTATCATAATGTATTTCTCATAGAAATTATAGAAACTAAGTTCAGATTAATCTTTTTACGATCTTTATAAATATTTGTTATAAGGTGTCTTGAATTTACTTTTGTAACTTAAATTGTTTTTATGTTTTTCTTGTAATACTTGTTTTGCGTAATAAAAATTATTACATGTTAATTTAAACGTAAATGAAATAATTTTGACTAATGAAACAGTAACATATTTTCATATGGGTTTTATATGTTTTTATTGATGCGTTTTATAATAAGTATGCAAGAAAATCGGAAGTCCCTATTTGACTATAAAAAAAATCTTTTAACATATATTACGAATAATTTGAAGATTAATTTTTTTTCAGAAAAACAGAATTGTTAGTCTAGCAAATATATAAATAGAGGTACAGAAAGTATGGCTAATGATTCAATTCCTTTTAACTTGATAATTAATGCAAAAATCTTTAACTAATTTCCTTGATTTTTTGATATATTAATATTGTTTCTGTCAAGAAAACTTAATTTGAATTTTGTTTTCTTTCCCTCTATACTAAAACAGCAAATAATTAAAAAAGTACTGTTAGTCTCTAGTCCACCATGTCATCTATTTGAAACATGAAAATAAGATACATCATAGCTGTACTGGAGATCTAAAATGTAATACTTTGTACGCTATTTACTAATTATTTTGATTAGAACCAGTAAAAAGATATTTACGTTTCGAAATTGTTGAGAGTCAAGGTTAAATAAACCTAAAAGACAGATGCCTATTTTTCTTTCATAAAATTGTAAAAGTAATATCTTGATCTAAAATCCCAATTATATAAAAGATTAATAAACATTTTCGCTAAATATTAAAAGTTAATTTAATTACCATATTTTTACAAGTCTTTTCTTGGTACCAATTATTTAATATGTCATCAAGAATGTTGATTGTATAATTTGCCTAGAAAGTTTAAATAAAAAACTTTTTATTGCATAAATGAATTAATGATAAAACTCTACTTAATGTGTTATAGATTAACATATACATAAAATGAAATAAAAAGCTAACATTTTAAGACTTCCTGACAAAAAAACTCAATTATATTTTAGAAAACTATATATTACTTCTCTACAAGTTGAATCTGGAATGCTACAAATAAAGTACATAAATATGATTCTCGTTGCAACCAAAATTACTGCTACGAAAAATAATTCTATTTGTTTCAGTTCCCATGGCTCCAAATGTTTAGTGAATTGAAACATCAGATATATATCATTTATAATTTGTATAAATACAGTTATTATTACTAATATTATAGAAAAACTAAAGAAATTTGTAAAACATTCAAGTGCGTCAGTTACGTTTACATGGAAACATCCAATTGTCTGAAGCATTTTCGGTATTCTAATTTTATCATTGAAAAGATTAATAGTACATCTTTTCTGGTGTCTGCAAAATGATTCGACTAAAACTTTATTTAAAAATCTATAATTCTCTCTGAAAAATATCATACATTCAATGAAAATGAAAACGCCGTTATAAATCACAATGTGAGGTGCATTGTATGCCACCCAAATATTTGCTTGGGATGCAAAGTTTTTATACTGCCTATGTGTCAAATGTTCACCAAGAAATAATATGAAGAATAATATATTGACAGATAAGAAAGTTATGCCGATATTTTTCCATTTGTTTTTCAAGTATTTTCTTTGGTATTTTTCACTCAAGGAAAGTGAATTTTTCTCCATAGATTCAAAAGACTGAAGGATTTTCTTCAGATCCTTTTGTCGAAATGCGAATGTTAACCAGAACGCAACTACTGCCCCATATTTAAATGTTATTATAAAAGTATCCATAAGAATTTTTAGATTTGTTTCTTCTGGAAATCGAAGCATAATTCGACAATTCATAACTATTATAAAAGAAATGGTATATAAAAAGCTAATCGAAACACTGAAAATTTTTCCGCAATTAGAGAATTTAAAAACATTATTTTTATTAAAAGTAAAAGGACAGAGGCCAAGAAACTTTCCGTAATAATAAATACTAATTATCATTGATGTATATTTAAAATATAATTTCATCGTATAAATTACATGAAGTGTGCAACTTAAACTGATGTACCGTAGCAAAAATCTAATAAATACAGCAATTTAATGAAGTGGAAAAAGTATTTCATCATGTATATGTGCAATTATTTATATTCTACTAATCAAACTATGAGTTTAAAGCAATTTTTTTATATATGTAACAATCACTTTAATACTACTATTAACAATTTATCTCTAAATAAATACTTATAGGTATCGTTGTAAGACTAATCTATGGCATACAAATATAATAGTATATTAAAATTATATAATAGTAGTTAACGATTGTATTTTATAAATTATTTTTTGCTTCTACGTTACAATATAATATACATACAAATTATGGATCATCATAGATTTGTAATTCATAAATTGTCAATTTGAAATATGCAAAGAGTATACATAATAGCAGAACCAATAAGCTACAAATAAAACAAATAAAATGTATTATAAATGATTTATAAATTGAAGATGGTTATGAAGTTGGTATAAAATTATTTACATTCCGGAAGAGATTAGAATCAATATTGAAGAAACCAAAAAGTGAAACTCTAGGTTGAGATTGATACAACTGCACGAGTATTACCTTTATCTAAAAATAAATATTTAGGGAAGATCAATATCAGTAACTAACTTTTAAAATGTTGTAGTTATATTAGAAACTTACCTCAATCTGGTACATTTTCGGGGCACGCCATTTATTTAAAATGTCATTTAAAGATATAGCGTACTATTAGCCTAAATGAAAACGATAGTCTATATTTTTAAATCTAAATACCATTATTTCAATTTTTATTATTTATACAAAATAGTACCTCGTCACATGTAGCATCTGGTACATTGCAAATAAAGTACATAGAACAAATTATAGATGAAAATGTGTTCAATGATAAAGTGAATGCATAAATATCTGTCTTTTGCGAGTAATCTCCCAACATTAAAAAATAAAGTAATATATGCACATCGCCGTAAATAATAATAAATATGGTACGCTAAAAAATTCGATAAATTTTTCAAATAAATTTGTTAAATTACTATGAATATGACTTACAGTTTCCAGTCTTTTTAAAAGAATTGATTGACATGCATAATCAAAAACATTTCTATCCTCGTTCAAAATTTTCTTTAAAAACGTCTTATTCAATATTTTATTAAGTTCTCGATATTTAGTTTGCAAATACAACATGATCTCTATAAAAGTTAATATAAATATACAATTATATAAATAGCATCTTCTGCAGCAGGAAGGAAATAAATTTTTTGACTAAGGTTTTCGCTGAGTAGTGTAACAAGAAAGTAAATGTAAAGAATATAAAATTTAAAATGTTGAAATATTTTTGATAACGTTTTTTTCTTATCTGTTGAGACTAAATCAAAGTTTATTAAATTTTCCTCATTACGATTAAAAAAATCAAATATATATTTTAATTTTTGTTGACGAAATCCTAGAATAAACCAAAACACAGTAACGCTGCTATATTTAATTGTTATTGCAAATGTATCAATCATAATTTCTAAATGAGTTTCATGCGGATATTCTAACTTTAATCGGTGGCATATGACAGTTATATAACAATACGTATAAAATGCAATAAGAAAACCATTATGCACAATCTTGATAATCTCCGATTCCATTGTTTATCGTAACTTATGTAAGGACATATACCAATAATTTTTCCATAATAATAAAGTCACAAAAAATAAGAAATTTGTTGATATTTTTTTCATGCTATGAAGAAAATATATTTTTAGTGTAAAACTAAATAAAGTTAAATTTTGATGCAGTAAAATAAAGTGGTATGAATATCCAATTATTTATGTATTAAACTAATTTAATAATTAAAGTTAATTTAATTATTATGAATTCAGCTTGATTGCAGACAACTAGAACATCGAAATTATCAAATCGATCAGCTATTCACCGGACGGTTTTTTTAGCTTATAAAATTATTCGCGGATTAATTATTCGCAGTGGCCCCTTTAGCACGTACTTTAGTCTAGGCGCAATGGGGGTCCCGTGGCCGATTGAGGTCCAGGCAATCAACAAAGCTATTCTTATGTATTTTGATCCGCTGTTTACGAATTTCGAAGGTCATAAGCCGGAAAATGGGGACAAAATTAGTTTTCAACAATTTTCCGGGAAATTCGGAAAATTTTCACGATTTTTCTCAAAACAAAAAATATCTTCGTATTCTTTACGTCATTTTATGATGAAAATCTCTTACAACATTTTTTCATAGAATGCATAGTTTCTGAGAAAAAAAATCAGGAAAATTGAAAAAAGTGCGCGCGTCGCGCTCCCAAACGCTCACTTTTTTCACCCCCTGGCGCATAGACTACTTCCTTGAGAGGCTACTTCTTGCTCAGTCAGTTACTCCCTTTTACGTTACTACATAATCTTCTTAAGTTTTCTCGTTTCTAACTAAAAGGGAGATGAGACAAGAATCTAATCTAGTTCTGTAACTACTGAACTCTCTATCAACTTGTTTTAAATAAACAAATAATTTCTTTCTAAAAAATATTGATTTTCATTTTTTATCACCTTTTCTTTCTCTTATGCCAATTTATTATATAACTATTTTTAATAATTATTTATAAAAAACTTTAGGACTTATAATAAATATATAAATTATTAAACAATACCAAGGAAATTACGGTAAGGGAAAATCGGACATTCGTACAGGGAAAAAACATTGATTTAAAATTCATGATAAATGTAAGTTTCAGATATAATTTATAAGAGCCTTTTGAAAAAGTATCATTAAATCGATTAAAGTAATGTCATTTTTTAAATTACACTTACAATTCCATGTCTTTCTTCACTGCTGTCATTATGAAATTGGATTTTATATAATTAATTGAAAGAAAAAATTTTGCAAACATCTGACAAGCGTAATGTTAGTTGACTGATTTCTTCATAGAACAATTATTATGTACTGTTGAATCTGTTTGCATATTATATATAACATCTTGATCAATAAAGAAAATATTAAAACTACTTTCGGCATTTTTAGCAATTAATTCGCTTAGCTCAAAATTTGAACATTAAAAAATAAAAAGATTTGTATTATACATTAATAACTTTTAAATGGCTTGTAAAAAGAAAAAAAAAATTTCCCGTACCGGGAATCGAACCCGAGCCTCCTGGGTGAAAGCCAGGTATCCTAGCCACTAGACCATACGGGAGATATTAGAGAAGTATTTTTCTACGCTCAAAAGGCTTCTATTAATTTTTTATTTACGATTTGGACCTAATTTTTTCAAAAATCGTTACAAAACTTAAAGTTATTTCAATAATAATGTTATTGTTATTTAGGTTATAATATCACATTCGATATAATTTCCATCTTTTTCATGTCATAAGATATCAAATTACTCTGTATACCTACAGTCGATAAGGTAGACTCCTTTTTATCTACCCCAAGTTAAGTAAATATCTATTATATCGACTATCAATAAAATCTGTATCTGTTAACCGAAATATATAGTTACAAGAATATAACTCTCTTTTATAAAATTGAATTCAAATTAAAAATAAAAGAAAAAAATTATGATTAATCAAAAAGTTTTTGAATTGAAAATTTGAAATTCGTTACGTCTAAACATAATTATTACATTTTCATACATTAATATATAATACATCAAAAAATTTTTAAATATTTAATAATATTTAATTTAATTCTTAAAATTAAAATATTATTTGTTATTATCTGACAAAACTTAGTGATACACTTTTTATGAACATTAGTCTAATTATTTTTGAAAAAACTATAAAAAGAAACTTCATTAAACACGGACGATGAAGTTAATGAGATGCGGTACAATACTTCACTGCTAACACTGTTTTATCGACTGGACATGTAGAAATAATAATTAATATAAAAAAAAGAATATAGGTTTAAGACAAGGAAATTCAATTCTAGAACGATGTATAGATTGTGAAGAACAACCGAATTTGTTTTAGACTTGAGTCGATATTTTTTTTATTTATTTAATATTTCTACATTGTTAAGATGATAAAGCATAGTTAGAGGTACATTATAAGTACCATACCTCTTGAAAAATTCACTGCCTATTCATTGGCACGTGGCTTAATTTGCCAATTCTTTATATTTATTTCGAATTCGTCTATTTAAGGTTGTTATGGCTACTCAATTGGTGTCAATTTAAAGAATTTTTTATAATAACTTTTACGCATCGCATTTTTGTACGATTTTTTACAAGAGTACAAATAAAGGGATCAAATTTCTTTTTAGAGGCTTTATTATACTTATATTGAATGCATGAAAACAAAATCGCGGCTCTGCAGCTAATCTCTTGAAACGCCTTTTTCTGTAATCTCTAAAGAAATTCTTAATCTAACAAAAAAACGGATACGTACTACCTTAGACATGAATTTATGAAGCTACTGTTAAAATTTCAATCCAATCCATGCAATAGCTTATGAGTAATCTGACCTCCCACTTTGAAAAAAAAAATTTTTACTTGCACTTAAATGATCGATATTTTGTGTTTGCCTATAATCTGCGATGCCTGCACCATAGGTTTCCATTTTGCATAATCTTTAAAGTAAATAATAAAAATAATTATTTTTGAAAAAAAAAACAATTTTGCATAATTGTTATTTTATCCAAATAAAATTGACTTCAAAATTTAATCAGTTCTAAGTTAGGAGAGAGATAAGATGCATACGAAAGTTCAGCTCATTATGTCCATCCGTTCAAGAGTTATGCTGCAGTCAAAATTTGCTTACATATATGCATACATACATACTTATATACCTACATACATACTTACATACATACATACATACATACATACATACTTTCGTACATATATACATACATACATACACACATACATACATACGTACGTACATTTTAAAAAAACCTATTATTCTGACTCAGGAACATCAAAATCATTGATTGGAAAATTTTCACCGTCACAAAGCTTGCTCTTTGAGTAAACAACAATAAGAATCAGCTGAATGCACTGATAAAAAAATAATTTGGAGGAAATGCCTAGTTCATTTGCGAAATATGATTCTTCGCATACTAAGGTAAAAAACCCAGAAGATGGACACTTATGACCCTAAAAATTTTCAATAATTTTTTTCTCAGTGAAAATTATTGGCTTGGGTAAAAATTTCGGTATATGTATGAGCGGAATACATTTTTTCAACGAATAAGACAAAATATTGTTAATAAATGTTTAAAATAAACAATTTAAATCGGCTTTAAGTAATGACTCAATTGTCGGAGAAGATGGACAGGTGATTTTCCCGACATCGGCCAGTACACGGACACACTCACGCACACACACAGACGCACGAACAGACGTTTTCTAAAAATAGTGTCTTTCGGCTCGTATTGTCGTATAAAATACTTGTATCATGTTTTCTCAAATATTGTTTTCTACTATGTTGATGGATTCTGCATTTGTATATAAAATATGAAGAAATTAAAAAACCTAGCTTTCTAAATATTTCATGTACAAAGCCCACATCGTCTGCCACTACATTAAACTAAAATAAGATACGTTTTAAATATAGTTTTGAAATGACTGGTTATTTAAAAACTACAGTTAAAACAAACTTTACTGTCAGTATCTCTAACAAATCGATTAAAATAAGATACCTTTGTATAAGATGAAATCTTTATATATATGAGTTCATTGTTATAATTGAGTTATTCATATACATAGTTATTTTGAACAAATTTTTAAAAGTATTCCCTAGTTAAAAATGTTATATATGATTATATATAAATTATATATAATTATATCTCTCTATATTATATTGTTGTATCCGTTCTCATGTCACTCAGACCCCCCGACCCGCCCCCTCAAAATATCGTAAAATTCTGAGTTTTTTACACGTTTTGTTTATGTTGTTATTTTTTCTAATTTTTATATATCTCTAAAAATCATGAAAAAATTCTGATAGCTAAATAACTTAAACGATAAATACAAAAACTCTACATATCCTCAAAATTTCCACATGATTAAACCAATTTCTTTTTTTCTCTAGCTATCATGCGACAAAGAAAATGACTTGAAAATTTTACATATTAAATATCTAAAAAAAAATTCACAGTATCTTCATCAAAATTCACACATATATAATACACGCAAAATTGTCTATAAATTTGGAGCTGATTCATCAAGCCGTTCTCGAGAAATTACGATTTCAAAAAAAGATTGAAAAAATTTTAACCTCAAATATCTCGGAAACTTTTGGACCAATCCTTTTGCCCTAAGAAAAAGACCGAAACGTAGGCAAAATGTACCCCTACAAGAAACTTCAAAGCGATTAATCCATTTTTACTCCATAAAACGTGCGACATAGAAACCTCATTTTTAAAATTTTTCCAATTTTTTACTCAAAAACTAGCCAACCGTATTTATTCAAATTTTTACAGATTATAGCTATTTATATTCTGCATTATCGTAATTTTTCTCAAAAAAATTGACTATTTAGTTTGGGTGTTTTAAGCTTTAAAAAAACACGTTTTTGTTAATAACAAAAGAACCGTGATAGCTAGAGAATTTTTTTTTTGGAAAATATAGATTTTTTATGCTCTTTCGAATGCTACCCATTCGATTAAAAAATTTAAATACAATAATTAAAAAAATTCAAAAATAAATTTTTCGAAAATAAAAAATTCGACATAAAACAAAAACGAATCAGTGAATCATAAAGTATTGTTTTTTCTCTCATTCAGAAGAAAAAAACAAAAATTGGTACACACACACACACGCGCGCACACACACACACACACACACACACACACACACACACACACACGCGCGCGCACACACACACCCACCCAACACATTCGACATTTCCTTCGACTTTTTGATCGAAAATCGAAAAATTGCCTTTTCTTATCCAAAAAGACCCTATACTCTTGGCGCCGTACGAAAACCTGGCACTATGGGGCCGTCTTCAAAAAAAGTTTCTCTTTCCCGCTGCAAGTGGTACTCAATATAAAATGATAGCAAAAAGCGCACGGTCTTCTTGAGTTTGCCCCGTTCTTTTTACAAGTTGTCCCAGTAGTGTGAGCTCCATACTTACAGTTTGGTAAAGTTGTATTCTAGCTGTCCTTTTGGCTACTGGGCAAAAACTGGGGTAGCTGAGGTAAGCAGTAACCAATAAAAAATGTGTGATTCGTTTTCTGAACCTGAAAAGGCAAAGAATATTTTAACAATCGTTTTCTGGCAATGCAATATAAAATCTAAAATATATTTGACTACAATTCAGAGATATAAAAATATTATGTAACATTTATTGAAAAAATATTACAATAAAAGATAAAAATTAATAGTTAGACTATAATATATTCGAATAAAATATATTGCGAAATTGAGCTTTTAAATAGAGTAATATACAACATGCATCTAAATTAACTTTTTACTAAAAGTAAAATATGCAAGTTAAAATAAAAAAATAATGAAATATCGCGAAATATTACCTTCACTTATTGGCAACGTAGAAATCGAAGTCTTGCTGAAATTTATGTTCAGTAAGAAAGTTGTCTAGGTGGATTGTTTCAAGTCAAATCAATCTTTAAATGCTTCACAACATCCGGCCATCGGTTTTTTAAAGAATGGAAAGACAAATTATATAATTACAACAGAAACATATTTATAATCTAAAAAAAAACAAACATTGGCGCTTTTTTTCAAATAACCAAGAACATCGATTCTTTTAATGAGCCATTACTTCTGGTCATCATTTTTAAAAAGAGAGGTAAAACACAGAACAAAAAATTGAAAAAGTGACGACGAAAAGCGACGCTAGCAAGCGATCGGATGCCCTGATGTAGGCAGCCGGCACGGCAAGCGCGTACATCCAGCAACATATATAGGGGCCAAGCGCCGACGCGTCACGCGCGCCCTGCGTTTACTATGCAGTAAAGCTTGTTCCCTTGTAAAGCTTAATTCAATTAATGTACAGATCATGTTATTCCTTTAAACTATTAATTTTCTATGTCAAACCAATTTTCAAATTTTCTTTTGTAAAATTGTAATTTTCAACCCGTAACTAGCACGGTACGGTACGGTAACTGTGTGCTGGTTACTAACTTATCCGCTTTCCTATTCCTGACCGAACTCTCTATCTCACTTTTTCTCTCTCTCTCTCGCTCTGTCTCTCTCCCTCTCTCGCTTTCCCCGGTATGGTCTAGTGGCTAGGATACCTGGCTCTCACCCAGGAGGCTCGGGTTCGATTCCCGGTACCGGAATTTTTTTGCATTTTTATTAAATTTATATTGAATGAAATTTAACTATTCCACTCGTATTCAAAATTTGAATGTTTTTTTTTTGTATTTTAGAATTTTATAATTAACGTAAAAAGATACATATATACGTTTTGAATGTATTTTAAAAAATACTTTCACTTTTCCCGTAGAAAACGTAAAATACTGTATTTTGATTTTTTAATTCAAAAACTTATTAGATATCGGCGCATCCACAATACTTTTATCGGTTGCGTGCGTGTGTGTATGTGCGTGTATGGATGTATGTGCCTGTGCGTATGGTGTGTGTGTGTGTGTGTGGGTGGGTGTGTATCTGGGGTGGGTAGGTGTGTGGTGTGTGTGTGTGTGTAGAATTTCAATATACACTAAATCAAGTTCTGCGATCGATAAGTATGAGTGTGTAACGCACAGCACAGCGTGGTGATGTACAAAACTGACTAAAAAGGTCTGAATAAGTCAGTGAGAGCGTAAATATTTCCTTGGAGACAGATACACACTGAGAAATAAGAAATCTGTACATAATTTATGTACCTTCCTGCCACTTATCTTTGCAAACATTTTAAAGTTATTTTATTTATTTTGAAGTGACTCGAATCTTGCTTTAAGTCACAAAAGAAAAATCAGGTGGATTAGGTCTATTGGGAAGTTAAGTTCTTTAAGAGTAAATAATAGTCCGTTAATCCACACGGTATCAAATGCATTTTCTAGATCGATGAGTACAGCTCCTACAAGTTCGTTACGGTGCAGGTGAAAATTGATGTCGTTTAGGTCTTTGTGTATTGCATGTGTGGTCGAGTGATTATTTCTGAAGTCAAATTGTGTGTCAGGAATGATATTATTTTTATTGATGTGGGATAGAAGATTATTGTTAATGACTATTTCAAAGGCTTTGCTTATGGCAGGGGTTAGGCTGATTGGGCGGTAGCTGGCCGGGTTATCAGGAGGTTTGTTTTTTTGAGAATGGGAAGTATTTTGGATTTTTTCCAGGGTAATACCTATTGTTTAAGCAATTGTTGAATATTATGGTGAAATTTTTGATCATTATAGTGGGAAGGTGTTTCAAAACTATTGGCGGTATTGCATCTAGACCGGCGGATGTTTTATTTGGCAGCGCTTTAAATATCAACAAAGCTGTATATTATTATTTGCTTTAGGGTTAACTGCTTTATTGCTGTTGGAGAAAGATACTATTGCAAGGTTTCTGGTTTCTGTGTCTTTAAAGTTGTTTGTGAGTTCAGTTATTTCGTTATCGACTTTGCATTTGAGATCTGTCGTATTGTTAATATATCGTGGTGAGTTAACTGATTCATAGTGGGCACCTACACTATTAAGTATATCCGCGGGAGTTTCAATTTGAAGTTTGTTATTGATAATAGGAATGTTATTTAGATTTAATTGCGCTCTTTCAATTATTTGAGTATTGTTAGGATCTATATTTAAGCATTTAATATCGGGGCTATTTCTGGGTCTGAAGAAAGAATTGATTTTGGGGAAAAAAGATTCTGCGTTTCTATGATCGATTTGTTTAGATTGTGCATCCCAATAATTATTGTAAGTGATTCTGTATTCTGCTTTGAGTTTTATATTAATTTGGTTTATGAGGTATTTGATAAAGTTTGTATTGACATAGTTATTATTGTGTTTCTAGCTTTTATTTAGATAAGAGATTAGTAACGACT